>SKCR01021849.1:0-135736 GCA_019454045.1 Zanthoxylum bungeanum
AGACACCATTCCTAAAGAACGACAACGAGTGTTGCAATTAAATCGTGCACATTTGAAACAACACCCATTTGCTTAGCTCTACGTTTCTTTTCATAGGTGCTTCTTCCAAAACTAGGCAGATGTGAAATAAAAGAGTCAGAAGACTCACCTGCCAATCGGACTCGTGCTTCAATTACCCAACGAATGTCATTGGGCACACCGTGGATCGTCAGCGAGCTTTGTAAACTTTCATTAGAGATTTTTGAGGGAGAGAAGGAAATTGCTTGTGAAGATTTGCGAGAGCTTCTTCCATTTTGAAATGACTAAACCTGCAAAAATTAAACACACAAAAAATAAAACACACCAAATCACATATATACACAAATTGCATGGGTTGCCTCCCTGCGAGCGCTAAGTTTAAAGTCGTCAGCTAGACGTGACTGCTCGATCGTTATGCTGGATCTGAAAGTGTGACACTTTCTTTTTGTCGCTCAAATGATTCTCCCCAGTAGTTCTTGACACGCTGACTGTTAACTTTGAATGTGTTGTTGGTATTGGGATCCAGTAACTCAACATCTCCATACGGTAAAACCTGAGTGATCACAAATGGTCCAGACCACCTAGATTTCAACTTTCCAGGGAAAAGTTTCAACCTTGAGTTGTACAACAACACCTGCTGCCTTGGTTCCAATTGTCTGTGCACTATTTTTCGGTCATTCCATTTTTTGGTCTTTTCCTTGTACAATTTGGCGTTCTCATAAGCCTGTAGACGAAACTCCTCCAATTCATTGAGTTGGTGAAGTCTTTTCTCTCCTGCAGCTTGTGAATCAAGATTCAACTTCTTCAGTGCCCAGTACGCCTTGTGTTCAAGCTCAACTGGCAGATGGCATGCTTTCCCGACACCAATCGATATGGGGACATACCAATGGGTGTCTTGTAAGCTGTTCGGTAGGCCCATAATGCATCATCCAATTTTTTAGACCAGTCCTTCCTTGTTGATCCAACGGTTCTTTCTAGGATTCTCTTAATCTCCCTGTTTGAAACCTCAACCTGTCCATTTGACTGTGGATGGTAAGCAGTGGCAATCTTGTGAGTAACTCCGTATTGGATAGGAGTGCATCGAAGTATTTGTTGCAGAAATGAGAGCCACCATCGCTGATGATTGCTCGAGGTGTTCCGAACCGAGTGAAAATGTTCTTTTTCAGGAATTTGATCACCACTTTTGAATCATTGGAAGGTAGTGCAATTGCTTCAACCCATTTGGAGACGTAGTCTACAGCAACCAGGATGTACATGTTTCCAATGATGGAACAAAGGGTCCCATGAAATCAATACCCCATACATCGAATATCACCACTTCCAGAATGTTTTGCAACGGTCCTTCTTTTCGCCTCGAAATATTCCTCGTTCTATGGCACCTGTCACATTGAAAAGCAAAAAGATAAGCATCTTTAAAAGTGTGGGCTAGAACAAACCTGATTGAAGAACTTTTGCTGCAGTTTTGTTTCCGCTGAAGTGTTCGCCGTATGGTGATGAATGACAGTGTTGCAGAACACTGTTGACCTCCTCAGGTGGAACACACCGTCTCAATAATTGATCAGCACATCGTTTAAACATGTACGATTCATCCCAGATATAAAGCTTGACTTCTTTGAAGAACTTCTTTCGTTGCTGAGTTGTCCATTCCAACGGCCATTTTCCCGACACAATGTAGTTGACATAGTCAACATACCAAGGGATTTCTTGTTGTTTTATGGCAAATAGCTGTTCATCTGGAAAAGTTTCTTTGATTGATAATTCTTTGCCAGTTGTTTCTCCATTCTCGAGCCTCGATAAGTGATCTGCCACCTGGTTTTCTGTTCCTTTCCTGTCTCGAATCTCTACGTCGAATTCTTACAGAAGAAGTATCCAACGGATCAATCTGGGTTTGGCATCTTTCTTTGTGATCAGATATTTGATTGCTGAATGATCTGTGTAGACCACCACTTTGGGACCCAACAGATAGGAGCGGAATTTGTCAAAAGCCTACACAACTGCGAGCAACTCCTTTTCAGTGGTTGTGTAGTTGAGTTGAGCTTCATTCAGAGTTCTGCTGGAGTAGTAAATGGTGTGGAAAATCTTTGCTTTGCGTTGTCCCAAAACTGCACCTACAGCAAAATCACTAGCATCACACATTACCTCAAATGGAAGGGTCCAGTCTGGTGCTATTATGATGGGGGCAGAAACCAGCTTCTGTTTTAAGATTTCGAAAGCTTCCTGGCATTCTTTGGTGAAGTTGAAAGGCACATCCTTTTCCAGAAGATTGCAAAGAGGTTTGGCAATCTTGGAAAAGTCTTTGATAAATCTCCTGTAAAATCCTGCATGTCCGAGAAAACTCCGTATGCCTTTTACTGATGTTGGTGGAGGTAGTTTCTCAATTGTATCGATCTTTGCTTTGTCTACCTCGATTCCCTTTTGTGAGATCCGGTGTCCAAGAACAATGCCTTCTTGCACCATGAAGTGGCATTTCTCCCAGTTGAATACCAGGTTTGTATCTTCGCACCTTTGTAACACATGTTCCAAATTTTGCAAACAATGTTCAAAAGAATCTCCAAACACAGAGAAATCATCCATAAAAACCTCAATATTCTGCTCCAGCATGTCTGAGAAAATGGCCATCATGCAACGCTCAAATGTAGCAGGAGCATTACATAATCCAAATGGCATCCTGCGGAAAGCAAAAGTACCATAGGGACATGTAAATATAGTTTTCTCCTGGTCTTCTGGTGCGATGGCAATCTGATTGTATCCTGAATATCCGTCCAGAAAGCAATAGAACTCATGTCCTGCAAGTCTGTCTAACATCTGATCAATAAATGGTAGCGCGGAAATGGTCATTTTCTCGTGGCTTTGTTAAGTTTCCTGTAGTCCATGCATACTCTCCATCCAGTCACCGTTCTTGTTGGGATCAGCTCGTTCTTTTCATTGGTGACCACAGTAATTCCTCCTTTCTTTGGTACACACTGCATAGGACTCACCCAACTGCTGTCTGAGATAGGGGTAAATGATGCCAGCATCCAACCATTTGATGATTTCTTTCTTTACAACTTCCTTCATGATTGGATTGAGTCTCCGTTGATGCTCCACTGTGGGTTTGTATTCATCATTCATCAGAATCTTGTGCATGCAAAATGATGGACTAATGCCTCGAATGTCTGCTATAGTCCAGCCAATGGCTCTTTTGTGCTCTCGTAATACTCTCAGTAGCTTTTCTTCCTGATCAATGGTTAGTGAAGAAGAAATAATAACAGGTAATTCAGAAGAGTTTCCAAGAAATGCATACCTGAGATGGCTCGGAAGTGACTTCAGATCCAGCTGTGGTGTTCTTCAATCGAAGGCTTGATTCGATCTTTCTTTGGCAATTCCAAGCTTTCAACTGATGGTGTTGCTTTGAATCGGAATGGTTTGTCAAGGTAGTTGATACATTCCAAGATTTCAGCATCTAGCTCACTGTCAATCATGTTGGTGATGCAAGCTTCAAGTGTATCTGTGGGATTTGGCTCAGTATTTTGAACGATACTTTCAACAACATCAACTCTGAAGCATTCTTCTTCCTTTTCATCACTCGGAAATTTCATGGCTTTGAAAACATTAAAGGTCACTTCTTGGTCCTGGACTTTCATGGTCAGTTCTCCTTTTTGCACATCAATCATAGTTTTACCTGTAGCCAAGAATGGTCTCCCAAGAATGATAGGTATTTCTTTGTCTTCTTCCATGTCAAGGATGATGAAATCTGCTGGAAGAATTAGTTTGTCTACTTTCACCAGCACATCTTCAACAACACCTCTTGGAAATGCAAGTGTTCGGTCAGCAAGTTGCAATGAAACTGAGGTAGGCTTTGCTTCTCCAATTTGCAGCTTCCTGTAAATAGAAAAAGGCATCAAGTTAACACAAGCACCTAAATCACATAAAGCTTTACCGATATAATGTTCTCCAATGGTGCATGGAACTGTGAAACTGCCAGGATCTTTCAACTTCGGGGGAAGTTTCCTCTGAATAATGGCGCTGCATTCTTCCGTTAATGCTACTGTTTCGTAGTCTCCCAATCTCCATTTTCGTGAAAGAATGTCTTTGATGAATTTGACATAACTGGGCATTTCTTCCAAGGCTTCTACAAATGGGATGTTGATGTGCAGCTTTTTGAAAACCTCCAGGAATCGAGCAAACTGCTTGTCTAATTTGTTTTTCTGAAGACGCTGAGGAAAAGGTGGAGGTGGAGTGATTTGTTCTATTTCCTTTGCTTCTTTTTCCTCCATCTGTTGTTCAGCTTCTTTTGGAACTTCTTCTTGGGACATCTTGATTCCAACATCTTTGTTGATTTCAGTACCGCTTTTCAAAGTAATGGCTTGACATTGCTCCTTCCCTCGGTTCCTTGGATTGGGTTCTGTGTTGCTAGGAAGATTTCCTGGTGGTCTGTAACTCTGAGCATTGGCCAGTTGGCCGATTTGATTCTCCAGTGCTTTGATGGAAGCTGATTGGCTCTGAAAGATGGCATCGTACTTTTTTAACTGAGCCAGGACTTCTGCTATCCTGGTTCATTTACCTGCTCCTGGCCTTTGTTCTGTTGCTGGAATCCAGGTGGTGGATAGTTCCGCTGTTGGCCTGAATTGTTGCTCCATGAAAAATTAGGATGATTCCTCCATCCTGGGTTGTAGGTGTTGGAATAAGGATTGTTCCCTTGTCTGTTGAAATTATTGACATAATTCACCGTTTCTTCAAGTTGGTTTGACTCTGGTATTCCTCCATATGGTGAACTTGTGGATCCAGTGGTAAGAGTCTCTATGAATTTGCATATTTGATCCAGCTTGGTGTTGACTGCTGTGTTGGCTCCACTTTCATAAATTCCTACAATTCTTTGGAACATGCTCATTTCAGTTGGCCACAAGGAATTGTTGTTGTCCATTTCTTCAATTAGTTCCCAGGCTTGATCTTCTCATTTTGCCATTAAAGCTCCTCCAGCAGCAGCATCAATTGTTGTTCTCATTATTCCAGAAAGTTCATTATAGAATGTTTGGACTTGAAGCCATTTTGGAATCTCATGGTGTGGACATTTCCGGAGTAAATCTTTGTACCTTTCCCAAGCTTCGTAGAGAGTTCTGAGTCTTGTTGCACAAAGGATGTGATGTCATTCCTCATCTTCCGGTTCTGGCTGGTGGAAAGTACTTTGCAAGAAATTTGGTGGCTAAAGTGTTCCATGTTGTGATGGAACCTGCTGGTAGTGAATGTAGCCAAGCTTTAGCTCTGTCCTTTAAGGAGTATGGGAAAACATACAGTCTCATTGCTTCTTCAGCTTCTCGGTTGTAATTGAAAGTGCCGCAAACTTCCAGGAAGTTGCTGATGTGGGAATTAGGATCTTCAGTTGCATTCCCTCCGAACTGAACTGAATGCTGAATCATCTGAATGCATGTTTTGATGTCACACACATTTGCTGGTAAGGGAGGAAGTACAATACAGGAAATGAGTCTGTCAACCACCGGAATGGTTCTGTCTCGAATGGGAATTGGTGGTGCAACGTTCAAAGGTTCAGGTTCCATGTTGACTAAAGCTTCTTGGCCTTCTCGCATTTCCCTTCTCAACTGTCTGATGGTTCTTTCAATTTCCGGGTCAAGCGGTCGGAGTTCAAAGCTTCTGGTTCGTCTCATGAAGTTTCTGAGAACCTGAAACATAAGAAAACAAAAACAATAAGTAAAAAGAAATTAGATACAAGTAACGTATCTAACCCCTAAACTAATAGTGAAAGATAAATAAATCCCCGGCAACGGCGCCAAAAACTTGACCGACGTAAACACACGTATAACGCAAGCGCACGTATCGTTCAAGTAGTATAAAAATATCGATCCCACGAGGACTTATCTATCTAAACTATTACTTTTATGAGGTCAAATGATTACTAATATCTAACAAGTTGATTGATTGATTTGAAATGGGACGATTCTAAATTTAAAAACAAGTAACTAAATTTGTCGAAAATAGGTTTTAAGAAAATTCA
This sequence comes from Zanthoxylum bungeanum, assembly GCA_019454045.1. NCBI lineage: Eukaryota > Viridiplantae > Streptophyta > Magnoliopsida > Sapindales > Rutaceae > Zanthoxylum > Zanthoxylum bungeanum. The sequence goes on from SKCR01021849.1 coordinate 6,008, forward strand.
ATATTAAAAACTATCTAGGGTTGTGATTTCTTCCAATATTATTTTAAAAGATGAAGTGGTTCTCTTAAAGTTGGGTAAATATTGATTTATTAACCTGGAACACTAAATTATGTGTAAGCCTCTGTCGATGATCAGACACAAATACCCAGTTTAACCCAATTGAACCATATGTCTATGTCAACCAATTATCAGGATTCATTAAGTTTAAGTTCCAATTATGGCTACCCCCGCCCGACAGGTATATTCCTATCCTGTAAGGAAATCTATTAAAGGGTTATCTATCCTCAAGGAAGATCGTGGGCTATTGAGTCTAAGGCTGAAACCTAAAATCCCTATGTCTAGTTCATTTTAGATTTACCAGATCAATTTTATTAATGGCCAGTTAATGAAAAAGCATTAAGTTTAAGACTCAATAAATAAATCTTTATATTACCCAAGCTATAATCTAACCCTTATAAAACAGTGATATTGGATTTCATCACAACCCCAGATAACTAATTTAGTTACAACACATAACTAGGGCTAGTAAAAACTTGAAAATAAAAGACATAAAGTAAAAATGCGGTAAAGTAAATACTGAAAAGTAAACTACAATAAAATAAAAAGCTAAGGTAAAAGGAATTACTTTTACTACTACTAATTTAGATATCTCCCATAAAATAATATATAAACTCGTGATAATATTACCAACCGACCAATCTGGCGGTATCATGATTAAGTCAAATTAAGTCCAACCAGCCATTAAGGCGGTAATATTTGTCCATAAACCAGCCATGAAGGCGGAACCAAAATTAAATTACCAACCGACCAATCTGGCGGTATCCTTGATTAGTCAGGTTTAAACCAGATTAAGATTAAATTACCAACCGACCAATATAGCGGTATCCTTTTTAAGTCAATATTTTAAATAGTGAATATATTATTTTTAAGGGAGATTAATCTAAATAGCAATAGTAAAAGAATTACCTTTCACCCTAGCTGGGGAAGTTACCTCCTCATGGTGAATAGTAAAAACTGTAAAAAGTAAAGAAAGTAAATTACTATTATTACAAAAAGTAATTAAAATTATTACAAAACTAAAAACTAAAAATTAAAACGAAACTTAGAGAGAGAAGAACTCCCTATTTACATCAAAGAAATGGGAGAGAATGGTGCACTGAATTCTGAAATCTCGAGCTCAATTTATAGGCGCAGATAAGCTTCCAGAGTCGCGACGCCAGGGTCCTCAGCGTCGCTACGCCAGCTTTTGTCGACGTGGCATGCTCTGGTTCGCTGGTTTGAAGATTCTGGATAAGCTGATAAGGTGACACGTGGCGATGTGGTTGGGCTTCAATTATTGTGACACGTGGCGGCTTCTGATTGGTCGCTGAGATTCTTATCCGCCACGTGTCAGATAAGGATTAGATACTCAATTATTGATGCTGACGTGGCGCTGACGTGGCGGTGACGAGGCGGTGACGTGGTGACATGTGGGAAAGAGACTGTCGGCACCGTAGAATTGCGACATATGTCACTTCCTGATTGGCTGATGATGATGTGGCACGACACGTGGCAATTTTGACTTATTGACTTGCTGACGTGGCTGATGAAATGGAGACACGTAGGATGACACATGGCACACGTGGCGATGATGACTGTCGGCACCGTAGGATGCTGACACGTGGCACAGCGCTTGTTAGCAGATCGGCTGTGATGGTGACACGTGGCACGGCGCATTTTAGCAAAGTCAAATTTTCTCAGATTCTGATTTGTGGACCCGGCGCACGTTAGCACTGTTCGGCGCATATTTTAGACGTCGCGACGCGAAAGACTTGACTTCGCGACGCGCTTAAGGCCAAAATATCCCTGTTGACGTATTTTTGTCCGTTTTTTGCCCCAAATTATCCCTGTGCGGCCTTTGAAACGATCCCCATAAGTCTGAGATTGCCTCCGCCATATATTAAGTGCATATTCCTTGCAATCTAACTCGATTCCTGTGCTCTTTCATGTATTGTTGGTTTAGTACCAACACTACTACACTACCGCAAAACACACAGATGTTTTCAACTCGTCTTCTTGAAGTGGCTTCCATTTTTTATGTATTTCTTTCTCAACTAGAGAGTAATTTTTTTGTCCTAAAGTTTTATCAGAATTCACACCTTTTTGTAGCAATGGAATAATTTTTCTCATTTTTTCTGATTTTTTCTTTGATTTTTCTCTATTTTTTATTTATATACAATATCTCCATCTATGTAACGAGTGTTGGGGCGGTGGCTCCCAACCAGTTGACTTTAGGGCACCCGGTTTAAGACACCCCCTACGGACTTAATTACTCAGCACTTCAAATATATATATTTTTCCAGCATCTTCGATCCATGTAACGAGCTTTGGGCCAGTGACTCCCAAACCAGTTGTTTTAGGGCACTAGTGTTAAGACACCCCTTACAGACTTAATAACTCGGATCTCAGACATATGTTACTATATATTAACGAGCTTTAGCTCATGTCCGTATGTTACTATATATGTTGATAATATCTGCTAACTGAGCATATGACGATCCATTTTAGTCCGTTTTAAGGAAATTCACAAATTAAATAATTCAAAATAAAATAAACAAAATTAACTTGTTTCGAAAATAGGCTTGAGATACGTATCAGGAGTGGAAACTCCTTACTCAGCTATCTCTTACCAATTTCACCTTTTTTTAGTCAAAATAAAAACACAAAAACATAAAATATTTTTGTAATTTTTGAAAATTTTCCAATTTTTTTGTATTTTTCGAAAAATTTTGGACTAAAAATAAAAACAACATACAAACTAAAAACAAGGTACTAATCAACTAATTCCCTCCCCCAAACCTAAATGAGACATTGTCCCCAATGTCTTAAACAGTAAAAGGAGAGTTAAAAAGGTCGTACCTGGTTAGCTGAAAATCTACAGGAAATTAAAGGTTAAGATCCAGATTAATTCGACGCCTCTTACCACGATCGTCCTCAGACCAATTTATCTTTGAAAGAATAGGGTCAACTCGTGGTTCATAGGCTATGAGTTGGTCTATTAGATCCAGAGCAGTTCTGGCAGCAAGAGGAGTTTTTTTCAAGGTTTTGACACGAACGCATTTCTCCGAGCATCATCAAGAAACACACAAATAAAATCATAAAATCCATCAACGTTGAGCAGTCCAAGCGGTTTCTGGTGTATGTTCAGGTTCAGCCCAAGATAATACTATAAATATTTCCTCCAATGTACCCAAGCCACCTGGCAAAGCGATAAAAGCATCAGCACGATTAATCATTTCTACCAGTCGTTCAGACATACCTGGCACGATCAGTTCCTCTCCGTTTGATGATCCAATAAGATTTGCCTCTGACAAGGGTTTTGGGATGATTCCCAAAACGTGACTGCCTCCTTCCTGTGTGGCCTTTGAAACGATCCCCATATGTCGAGATTGCCTCCGCCATATATTAAGTGCATATTCCTTGCAGCTAAGACTCGACCCAATTCCTGTGCTGCTTCTATGTATTGTGGTTTAGTACCAACACTACTACCACCTAACGCAACAAAACACACAGTTTTTCAACTCGTCTTCTTGAAGTGGCTTCCATTTTTTATGTATTTCTTTCTCAACTCTGGATGCCTTCAAAAGTGCAATGACGGGCTGAATTTATAGTACCTGAAAATGGTGAGTAAAAATAGCACAAGTATCTTCAAGAGGACGATTAGTAGCGAAATAATATCGTGATAGTCAAAAAGGTATGGATCCTGTCGGAGAAAGAAAACAAACAAAACAAATTACAATTATTAGGAAAAGACAAAGAGATATAATATTACAAGAAAAGTATGGCTTGATTGACGTCTATGCGTCAGGGACAAGCTTCCCATCCAATTTTCTTATAAATTGGCAAACAGGTCTTTTTGAGTCAGATTCCCGAGACTTAACAGTTGTCTTTCTTTTTGGAATTGTGTATGTAATTTGCGAATGGCTATGTGAAATATCCACTGGGATGCGTCTCAAGAGTTAAAGATATATCATCTAAAGACTCCTTACTCAAGCCATCCCTAATGAATTTAATTTTGTCTTCGCGATTATCAGACACCATTCCTAAAGAACGACAACGAGTGTTGCAATTAAATCGTGCACATTTGAAACAAACACCCATTTGCTTAGCTCTACGTTTCTTTGCATAGGTGCTTCTTCCAAAACCAGGCAGATGTGAAATAAAAGAGTCAGAAGACTCACCTGCCAATCGGACTCGTGCTTCAATTACCCAACGAATGTCATTGGGCACACCGTGGATCGTCAGTAGTCTCATTCGTTCCAAGCGAGCTTTGTAAACTTTCATTAGAGATTTTTGAGGGAGAGAAGGAAATTGCTTGTGAAGATTTGCGAGAGCTTCTTCCATTTTGAAATGACTAAACTTGCAAAAATTAAACACACAAAAATAAAACACACCAAATCACAATATATAAACAAATTGCATGGGTTGCCTCCCTGCGAGCGCTAAGTTTAAAGTCGTCAGCTAGACGTGACTGCTCGATCGTTCATGCTGGATCTGAAAGTGTGACACTTTCTTTTTGTTGCTCAAATGATTCTCCCCAGTAGTGCTTGACACGCTGACTGTTAACTTTGAATGTGTTGTTGGTATTGGGATCCAGTAACTCAACAGCTCCATACGGTAAAACCTGAGTGATCACAAATGGTCCAGACACACCTAGATCAACTTTCCAGGGAAAAGTTTCAACCTTGAGTTGTACAACAACACCTGCTGCCTTCCTGGTTCCAACTGTCTGTGCACTATTTTTCGGTCATGCCATTTTTTGGTCTTTTCCTTGTACAATTTGGCGTTCTCATAACCTGTAGACGAAACTCCTCCAATTCATTGAGTTGGTGAAGTCTTTTCTCTCCTGCAGCTTGTGAATCAAGATTCAACTTCTTCAGTGCCCAGTACGCCTTGTGTTCAAGCTCAACTGGCAGATGGCATGCTTTCCCGAACACCAATCGATATGGGGACATACCATGGGTGTCTTGTAAGCTGTTCGGTAGGCCCATAATGCATCATCCAATTTTTTAGACCAGTCCTTCCTTGTTGATCCAACGGTTCTTTCTAGGATTCTCTTGATCTCCGGTTTGAAACCTCAACCTGTCCATTTGACTGTGGATGGTAAGCAGTGGCAACCTTGTGAGTAACTCCGTATTTGGATAGGAGTGCATCGAAGTATTTGTTGCAGAAATGAGAGCCACCATCGCTGATGATTGCTCGAGGTGTTCCGAACCGAGTGAAAATGTTCTTTTTCAGGAATTTGATCACCACTTTTGAATCATTGGAAGGTAGTGCAATTGCTTCAACCCCATTTAGGAGACGTAGTCTACAGCAACCAGGATGTACAGGTTTCCAAATGATGGAACAAAGGGTCCCATGAAATCAATACCCCATACATCGAATATCTCCACTTCCAGAATGTTTTGCAACGGTCCTTCATTTCGCCTCGAAATATTCCCCGTTCTCTGGCACCTGTCACATTGAAAAGCAAAAGGATAAGCATCTTTAAAAAGTGTGGGCCAGAACAAACCTGATTGAAGAACTTTTGCTGCAGTTTTGTTTCCGCTGAAGTGTCCGCCGTATGGTGATGAATGAAAGTGTTGCAGAACACTGTTGACCTCCTCCTATGGATATAGTGCTTGACTTCTTTGAAGAACTTCTTTCGTTGCTGAGTTGTCTATTCCAACGACCATTTTCCTGACACAATGTAGTTGACATAGTCAGCATACCAAGGGATTTCTTGTTGTTTTATGGCAAATAGCTGTTCATCTGGAAAAGTTTCTTTGATTGATAATTCTTTGCCAGTTGTTTCTCCATTCTCTAGCCTCGATAAATGATCTGCCACCTGGTTTTCTGTTCCTTTCCTGTCTCGAATCTCCACGTCAATTCTTGCAGAAGATATCCAACGGATCAATCTGGGTTTGGCATCTTTCTTTGTGATCAGATATTTGATTGCTGAATGATCTGTGTAGACCACCACTTTGGGACCCAACAGATAGGAGCGGAATTTGTCAAAAGCTTACACAACTGCGAGCAACTCCTTTTCAGTGGTTGTGTAGTTGAGTTGAGCTTCATTCAGAGTTCTGCTGGAGTAGTAAATGGTGTGGAAAATCTTTGCTTTGCGTTGTCCCAAAACTGCACCTACAGCAAAATCACTAGCATCACACATTACCTCAAATGGAAGGGTCCAGTCTGGTGCTATTATGATGGGGGCAGAAACCAGCTTATGTTTTAAGATTTCGAAAGTTTCCTGGCATTCTTTGGTGAAGTTGAAAGGCACATCCTTTTCCAGAAGATTGCAAAGAGGTTTGGCAATCTTGGAAAAGTCTTTGATAAATCTCCTGTAAAATCCTGCATGTCCGAGAAAACTCCGTATGCCTTTTACTGATGTTGGTTGAGGGAGTTTCTCAATTGTATCGATCTTTGCTTTGTCTACCTCGATTCCCTTTTGTGAGATCCAGTGTCCAAGAACAATGCCTTCTTGCACCATGAAGTGGCATTTCTCCCAGTTGAATACCAGGTTTGTATCTTCACACCTTTGTAACACCTGTTCCAAATTTTGCAAACAATGTTCAAAAGAATCTCCAAACACAGAAAAATCATCCATAAAAACCTCATATTCTGCTCCAGCATGTCTGAGAAGATGGCCATCATGCAACGCTGAATGTAGCAGGAGCATTACATAATCCAAATGGCATTTGCGGAAAGCAAAAGTACCATAGGGACATGTAAAGGTAGTTTTCTCCTGGTCTTCTGGTGCGATGGCAATCTGATTGTATCCTGAATATCCGTCCAGAAAGCAATAGAACTCATGTCCTGCAAGTCTGTCTAACATCTGATCAATAAATGGTAGCGGAAAATGGTCATTCTCGTGGCTTTGTTAAGTTTCCTGTAGTCCATGCATACTCTCCATCCAGTCACCGTTCTTGTTGGGATCAGCTCGTTCTTTTCATTGGTGACCACAGTAATTCCTCCTTTCTTTGGTACACACTGCATAGGACTCACCCACTGCGCTTCTGAGATGGGGTAAATGATGCCAGCATCCAACCATTTGATGATTTCTTCTTTACAACTTCCTTCATGATTGGATTGAGTCTCCGTTGATGCTCCACTGTGGGTTTGTATTCATCATTCATCAGAATCTTGTGCATGCAAAATGATGGACTAATGCCTCGAATGTCTGCTATAGTCCAGCCAATGGCTCTTTTGTGCTCTCGTAATACTCTCAGTAGCTTTTCTTCTTGATCCATGGTTAGTGAAGAAGAAATAATAACAGGTAATTCAGAAGAGTTTCCAAGAAATGCATACTGAGATGGCTCGGAAGTGACTTTAGCTCCAGTTGTGGTAGTTCTTCAATCGAAGGCTTGATTCGATCTTTCTTTCGAAATTCCAAGCTTTCAACTGACGGTGTTGCTTTGAATCGGAATGGTTTGTCAAGGTAGTTGATACATTCCAAGATTTCAGCATCTAGCTCACTGTCAGTCATGTTGGTGATGCAAGCTTCAAGTGTATCTGTGGGATTTGGCTCAGTATTTTGAACGATACTTTCAACAACATCAACTCTGAAGCATTCTTCTTCCGTTTCATCACTCGGAAATTTCATGGCTTTGAAAACATTAAAGGTCACTTCTTGGTCCTGCACTTTCATGGTCAGTTCTCCTTTTTGCACATCAATCACAGTTTTACCTGTAGCCAAGAATGGTCTCCCAAGAATGATAGGTATTTCTTTGTCTTCTTCCATGTCAAGGATGATGAAATCTGCTGGAAGAATTAGTTTGTCTACTTTCACACAGCCCATCTTCAACAACACCTCTTGGAAATGCAAGTGTTCTGTCAGCAAGTTGCAATGAAACTGAGGTAGGCTTTGATTCTCCAATTTGCAGCTTCCTGTAAATAGGAAAAGGCATCAAGTTAACACTAGCACCTAAATCACATAAAGCTTTACCGATATAATGTTCTCCAATGGTGCATGGAACTGTGAAACTGCCAGGATCTTTCAACTTCGGGGGAAGTTACCTCTGAATAATGGCGCTGCATTCTTCCGTTAATGCTACTGTTTTGTAGTCTCCCAATCTCCGTTTTCTTGAAAGAATGTCTTTAATGAATTTGACATAACTGGGCATTTCTTCCAAGGCTTCTACAAATGGGATGTTGATGTGCAGCTTTTTGAAAACCTCCAGGAATCGAGCAAACTGCTTGTCTAATTTGTTTTTCTGAAGACGCTGAGGAAAAGGTGGAGGTGGAGTGATCTGTTCGATTTCCTTTGCTTCTTTTTCCTTTGCTTCTATTTCCTCCATCTGTTGTTCAGCTTCTTTTGGAACTTCTTCTTGGGACATCTTGATTCCAACACCTTTGTTGATTTCAGTACCGCTTTTCAAAGTAATAGCTTGACATTGCTCCTTCCCTCGGTTCCTTGGATTGGGTTCTGTGTTGCTGTGAAGATTTCCTGGTGGTCTGTAACTCTGAGCATTGGCCAGTTGGCCGATTTGATTCTCCAGTGCTTTGATGGAAGCTGATTGGTTCTGAAAGATGGCATCGTACTTTTTTAACTGAGCCAGGACTTCTGCTATTCCTGGTTCATTTACCTGCTCCTGGCCTTTGTTTTGTTGCTGGAATCCAGGTGGTGGATAGTTCCGCTGTGGGCCTGAATTGTTGCTCCATGAAAAATTAGGATGATTCCTCCACCCTGGGTTGTAAGTGTTGGAATAAGGATTGTTCCCTTGTCTGTTGAAATTGTTGACATAATTCACCGTTTCTTCAAGTTGGTTTGACTCTGGTATTCCTCCATATGGTGAACTTGTGGATCCAGTGGTAAGAGTCTCCATGAATTTGCATATTTGATCCAGCTTGGTGTTGACTGCTGTGTTGGCTCCACTTTCATAAATTCCTGCAATTCTTTGGATCATGCTCCTTTCAGTTGGCCACAAGGAATTGTTGTTGGCCATTTCTTCAATTATTTCCCAGGCTTGATCTTCTCTTTTTTCCATTAAAGCTCCTCCAGCAGCAGCATCAATTGTTGTTCTCATTATTCCAGAAAGTTCATTATAGAATGTTTGGACTTGAAGCCATTTTGGAATCTCATGGTGTGGACATTTCCGGAGTAAATCTTTATACCTTTCCCAAGCTTCGTAGAGAGTTTCTGAGTCTTGTTGCACAAAGGATGTGATGTCATTCCTCAGCTTTCCGTTCTGGCTGGTGGAAAGTACTTTGCAAGAAATTTGGTGGCTAAAGTGTTCCATGTTGTGATGGTAGTGAATGTAGCCAAGCTTTAGCTCTGTCCTTTAAGGAGTATGGGAAAACACGCAGTCTCATTGCTTCTTCAACTTCGCGGTTGTAATTGAAAGTGCCGCAAACTTCCAGGAAGTTGCTGATGTGGGAATTAGGATCTTCAGTTGAATTCCCTCCGAACTGAACTGAGTGCTGAATCATCTGAATGCATGTTTTGATGTCACACGCATTTGCTGGTAATGGAGGAAGTACAATACAGGAAATGAGTCTGTCAACCACCGGAATGGTTCTGTCTCGAATGGGAATTGGTGGTGCAACGTTCAAAGGTTCAGGTTCCATGTTGACTAAAGCTTCTTGGCCTTCTCGCGCCTTTCCCTTCTCAACAACTGTGATGGTTCTTTCAATTTATGGGTCAAGCGGTCGGAGTTCAAAGCTTCTGGTTCGTCTCATGAAGTTTCTGAGAACCTGAAACACAAGAAAACAAAAACAATAAGTAAAAACAAATTAGATACAAGTAACGTATCTAACCCCTAAACTAATAGTGAAAGATAAATAAATCCCCGGCAACTGCGCCAAAAACTTGACCGGCGTAAACACACACTATAACGCAAGCGCACGTATCGTTCAAGTAGTATAAAAATCGATCCCATGAGGACTTAATATCTAAACTATTACTTTTATGAGGTCAAATGATTACTAATATCTAACAAGTTGATTGATTGATTTGAATGGTGACGATTCTAAATTTAAAAGCAAGTAACTAAATTTGTCGAAAATAGGTTTTAAGAAAATTCAATATTAAAAACTATCTAGGGTTGTGATTTCTTCCAATATTATTTAAAAGATGAAGTGGTTATCTTAAAGTTGGGTAATATATTGATTTATTAACCTGGAACACTAAATTATGTGTAAAGCCTCTGTCGATGATCAGACACAATACCCAGTTTAAACCAATTGAACCATATGTCTATGTCAACCAAATTATCTGGATTCATTAAGTTTAAGTTCCAATTATGGCTACCCCCCCGCCCGACAGGTATATTCCTATCCTGTAAGGAAATCTATTAAAGGGTTATCTACCCTCAAGAAGATCGTGGGCTATTGAGTCTAAGGCTGAAACCTAAAATCCCTATGTCTAGTTCATTTTAGATTTACCAGATCAATTTTATTAATGACCAGTTAATGAAAAAGCATTAAGTTTAAGACTCAATAAATAATCTTATATTACCCCAGCTATAATCTAACCCTTATAAAACGGTGATATTGGATTTCATCACAAACCCAGATAACTAATTTAGTTACAACACACATAACTAGGGCTAGTAAAAACTTGAAAATAAAAGACATAAGTAAAAATGCGGTAAAGTAAATACTGAAAAGTAAATTACAATAAAATAAAATGCTAAGGTAAAAGGAATTACTTTTACTACTACTAATTTAGATATCTTGCATAAAATAATATATAAACTCGTGATAATATTTCCAACCGACCAATCTGGCGGTATCCTGATTAAGTCAAATTAAGTCCAACCAGCCATTAAGGCGGTAATATTTGTCCATAACCATCCATAAAGGCGGAACCAAAATTAAATTACCAACCGACCAATCTGGCGGTATCCTTGATTAGTCAGGTTTAAAACCAGATTAAGATTAAATTACCAACCGACCAATATAGCGGTATCCTTTTAAGTCAATATTTTAAATGTGAATATATTATTTTTAAGGAAGATTAATCTAAATAGCAATAGTAAAAGAATTACCTTTCACCCTAGCTGGGGAAGTTACCTCCTCATGGTGAATAGTAAAAACTGTAAAAAGTAAAGAAAGTAAATTACTATTATTACAAAAAGTAATTAAAATTATTACAAAACTAAAAACTAAAAATAAAACGAAACTTAGAGAGAGAAGAACTCCCTATTTACATCAAGAAATGGGAGAGAATGGTGCACTGAATTCTGAAATCTCGAGCTCAATTATAGGCGCGGATAAGCTTCCAGCGTCGCAAAGCCAGGGTCCTCAGCGTCGCTACGCCAGCTTTTGTCGACATGGCACGCTTTGGTTCGCTGGTTTGAAGATTCTGGATAAGCTGATAAGGTGACACGTGGCGCGGTGGTTGGGCTTCAATTATTGTGACACGTGGCGGCTACTGATTGGTCGCTGAGATTCTTATCCGCCACGTGTCAGATAAGGATTAGATACTCAATTATTGATGCTGACGTGGCGGTGACATGGCGGTGATGAGGCGGTGACATGGCGACACGTGCGAAAGAGACTGTCGGCACCGTAGAATTGCGACACGTGTCACTTCCTGATTGGCTGATGATGATGTGGCACGACACGTGGCAATTTTGACTTGTTGACTTGCTGACGTGGATGATGACATGGAGACACGTAGGATGACACGTGGCACCGTGGCGATGATGACTGTCGGCACCGTAGGATGCTGACACGTGGCACAGCGCATGTTAGCAGATCGGCTGTGATGGTGACACGTGGCACGGCGCATTTTAGCAAAGTCAAACTTTTCTCAGATTCTGATTTGTGGACCTGGCACACATTAGCACTGTTCGGCGCATTTTAGACGTCGCGACGTGAAAGGCTTGGCGTCACGACGCGCTTAAGACCAAAATATCCCTGTTGACGCATTTTTGTCCGTTTTTGCCCCAAATTGCTTCCAATGCTTTCCAAACTTTATTTATCTGCAAAATAACACAAAATACATCAAAACGTTCATAAAACTCAAGAAAATATACAAAATATTAGGTTAAATGAGTGGGAAATAGTGATAGATTTACCACTTATCAGCCTCTCGGTGGAACGTAACCCAAACTCGAGGTAGTAGGACACTTGGCTTCGAGGGAATGCTACCTCCTCAGACCAATGGAGAGTTTCCACGGGGGAGATGCTTCGACCCCATGCCAATGATAAATCTCTCAGTGGGACATAATTCGACCTCGAGGTAGCAGTACACATGGCCTCAGGGGGAAAAACCCAGCCCGAGCTTGTGGAATAAAAAGCATCGGTGAAATGAATCCAGCCCTAAGCTGGCGGAACAAATGAGACTTAATCACGAGAGAAGAACTTCAACCTCTGAGGCTCTGCAGATCCCGGTACAGGCATCCCTTTTCCGGACATCGACAAAAATAATAGGTGGAAACATGACAAGGTTAGTAAACCAGAGGTGACTTACCACATACTCCACACAGACCCAAAAAGATAACAACTCGGGTGCCCCGAATCAGAGTCCTACCTGTTGGATAATATGACCCATAGCGTCACTATTTGCACAGATCATTGTGTTGTTGTAGCAAATTAACTATGTAATAAGGAAATTGCACTCTCATCGTTTGTGATTAGATCACCATAGATATATAAATGAAGAGAGGTCCCTATGATTAGTTCCTGGACTGAGAATGATATGAGACAGTATCAGTCCCCAAAGGTTTAATCATTAAATATCCCTAGTCGTAGTATTATCGAGACTGGACATCGATAATGCGGAATAGACTAGTATTGCACTTGTGCGCGTTGTGAGGGCACAACGGCATAGTTCTCATATATATAAGTATTGGATACTTGTGCAAGTGCGATAGGAGGTCGTGTTTCACCGATGGTACGGGAAACAGCTTCGCTCTGGATAGACCCTTCGGAATCCCATTGGTATTATGACTAGGTGTCTATGGGAGGCCGAAATCAAGGTAGGTGTGTATAGTCTTAACCTGAGACTTACATCGCTAATACTTACGACAATCGGTAAACTTTAGTTTTGGTGGTGGGGGATCTTAACTGGTTCTGTGTTCACCTATTCTGGATTTATCAGAGAATCATAGTGTATTGGATGTGATGTCAAGACGGAAGTGTCACTCCAGTCATAATGGAGATGATGTCACGCAGGATACGGTATTAGTGCTCTTAAAGTGATGCGCATCCAATCGTGATATTATGACCAGGTCATGAATATCCGATTATAGAGACTAGTTACCAGACATCCGATATGTGTTTCGGACGGGGCAGACACTTATCCAGCCCCAGCCCTAGCACGTGATTATCCGATACTGGGCCGATATGCACAATACAATTGTATACTACGCTTGATACAGATCTAGATATTCTTTGATGAATATGTCCGGAGAACTTGGGAAGACTTGGTGCTTTGCTAGGAGTCGACCTTGTCTCGTAAATCGGTAGAACGTAGTACTTGGTACGTACGTGATTCGGGCACTCCGACGACCGTATTTACTGCCAACTTATCCGGGGATCTCATGGGTCGCTTCCCGATAATCCACCGATGACGCACAACTTGCACTCTTGAATAATCTGGGATTATAATAGAAGAGAGAGAAAATTAATCTAGGATTAATAACGGAGATGTTTTATCCGGGATAAAATATCGTCTAAAGAGAGAGAACGATTAATTCGGAATTAATCGATGTATTAATATATTCGATATATTAGACGAAATTGGATTTCGACGCGGAATTAAAATTAGATTTTAATTCGGGCAAACGAGTTAATTGAGAATTAATTCGTTAGCGACGTAAATAATAATTTCGCCGGCGCGATTATTTATTTAAATTCGATTGAATTAACGTCGCGACGTAAGCTCGGTATTTCGGAAATATCGAACCCGAACGCGTGAGTGCACGTGGGCCCACTTTCATTTGGAAACGTGTGGGGCCCACATGACACATGTCATTCTAATGCTTTGCATGTAGATTGTGTACATTGTACTCAATGTCATTGCATGTAGATTGTGTACAATGCACTCAATGTTATTGCATGGAAATTGAGTGTTTTATACTCTAAGCCATTGCATGTTATGTGTCATAATTTTATTATTAATTTAATAAATTATGGCATAAATATAAATTGATTTTTGGTAAATCATTTGACAACTTAATACACATTTTTCTCTCTCAAATTTCTCTCTTCTCCTCACGAAATCTACAAAGTGTGGACTGTTTTGGAAGCCAAAAACCGTGAGCTAAAGGGAAGCAAGAGTGGTTTCTCATGGTGAGAAATCAAGTGCTAGCACACTTACAAGTCTTGCGAAGGTGGTAGGGAGGTTCGACCATGAGACGGGATCCATCCGACGAAGCTAGGAGCTCCGTTTCTTCACTTAATTTTCTGTTTTGTAGGCAGTGGACTGCATGCAGTAGGCTTACATGGCAGTGCGTTTTTGGGCTTGAATCGTCTCCAATCGACTCTACCGATCAATGTGAGTATTCCGCTACCTCCGTTGATGTGTTCACACATAATTTCATGTCTTGATTTGATCTTGGGACCTTAGAAAAACCAACAATGGCATCATGAGCTAATGTTGCAAGCATGAAATTTGTAGGGTTTAAAATTTGGGTAAATGTGATTTGAGCATGATTTGAATAAATTGCTTGTTTGAGTATGTTTATAACATGTTTAAATTCATTTTGGTTGGACCAATTTGTTGAAAATTGATTTGGAATATTTTCCCCAAAAATATCATGTTGGCCGAATGTATAATGAATTTTGGGTTCTTGGAATTTTTTCATTTTAATTCATTGGATGAGTTATAATGATAAATGATGATGTTAATTTGAATCGAATTGGATTAGATTTTGAATTGAACATAAACCCTAAAATCTATGTGTTGGCCGAATGTGATATGCCTTGAATGTCTTGTCTGTTTGTTTTTGATTTTATGAACATTGGATGTGTATGAAATCATTCGGGAAGTTAATACGTTGTCGATTGTGTAATTAATCGGATTGAATTCAAATCGGACAAAATAACCTTCCTTGGCCGAGACTTAGAAGCATGTAAATGGATTTGATTTTTCATTATGTGTGTTTGACATGTGATAATGAATTGAATATGATTAATAAGACTAATTTGGTGTTTTAAAAATGTTGATTTAGTTGATTAATCATATAATGCACTTTAGGTAATTAAATTGCGTAATTGGATTAGTGTAATTTAATTATTTAGGCTTAAATTGGATTTGGGCTTGAATTGTTGTATTGGGGCTATTGGGCTTGATTTATCAAGTTTGGTTTAGGCCAAGTGGATTGGATCCAATTGGGCCCAAAACCTTAACCATAAAGCCCAATTGCGACTAATGAACCTTTAATGTTCAATTGGGCCTAATGGGCCAAGATTGATTTATGGGCTTATGGGGTAAATCCCGGATTGGACTTTGGTTATCGGTTTGACCCGAGTTGACCAAAAGTCCACGCCTTAAGAAATCAATCAAAAGCCCATTGGACTTTAATTGAATTGACGTTGGACGTTAATCGGTCTTTGAGACGCGTTACGATTAGATTTGGAATTTAAATCGAAAAGGTTTATTGAATAAAAGTGTAATATTAATTTGGAATTGAATAATGAATTAGTATTAAATACATGTTAAATTAGATTTAATGATGTAGTTTATTTAATTCATGAATTCGTACTTTGAGTACTTATTCGCAAAAACGAGTTTGACTCAAACAAAATCAAATCGTTGTTTGAACATTGGATGATCACTTAATTATCAGATTAATTAATTGATTAGAGATTGATTGATAGCATGCTTATGTGTGTGAATAATGGTTGTGTTGAATGAATAATGTATATCGGATGGATATTAGTCGGGTGGGCAATTTTAGAAATTTTAGAAATTCGATTATTAAATGGATTTATTAATTGGACCTGCATCCCGCACCATCACCTTCTTTCTCTTGTTCTCTTCACCCCCTATGTATATGAGGTTTCTTTAGAAGTGTAGTGTAACGGGTAGAAGTAGTACAAGTGCTAGCTTGAGTGAGAAAGGGAGAGATTTGATCTAGGATCAATGTGTTAAGTATCCATCCGCATATCATTATTATTTTATTTCATACTCGCTTTATTATGTATTTAGAATGCATGTTTAAGGGTGTATGATGATGAGACCTTAACAAAGATAATTAAATTGGTAGCCAATTTGCACGCGAAAATCCCTCAATTTATATTAAGCAAATATCCTTCCATTGAATGATTCTTGTTCAAGATCCGAAGTTGGCATTGGTTTGTTTTTGACCAAAGTCAAGACCTTTGTCAATCAAGGATGTACTTGAATCATGAGAGTTTTGTTGCATATCGGTGTCTTGTCCAAATCGTGATTTTTATTGGCCAAAGTCAGATCACTTTTTGTCCAATGACATTGATTACGAAACTTTCCTCGTCAATGGGTCCTGCTTAACTGGAATCATTAGGTTTGTTTTTGGCCAAAGCCAAGGCCTAGATGATTCGGAGGATATGGTTAGGAAAATGTATTGGATACATTGACATTATACATATGTTTCGGACTTGGATGTCCACCTAACCGGATCTAGGAATTGGATGAGATCCAATTGATCTGTGAGATCTACCTAGTTAAATAGCATACAGCTTTTTATTGACCAAAGTCAGGGTTGTGTGTTATTTAATAGGATCCTAGCCCACTAGGAAACGCGGTTTCCCGAGTACTCCACAGAGGGTTAGAGGCTCGACGAAAAATAGTGGGAGGCAAGTATTGAATTTGCAACATTCGTTCGAATACTCGCTAAACACGCTCATTTATATTTTACTCGTCATATTAATCAAAAGTATTAGTCGGACTAATATTTTATGTTGTTTTAAAAATATATATAGTTGATTTTGTAATTGGATTATAGTAATCAATATAATTGAATTAAATGATAGTTGATTTTATAATGGGATTATAGTAATCAATATTAAAATATATAGTTGGACTATATACAAATCATTCAATATATAGTTGATGTATTGGATTATAGTAATCAATATAATTGAATTAAATGATAGTTGATTTTATAATGAGATATAGTAATCAATATTAAAATTATAGTTGATTAAATAATTGGATTATTGTAATCATTATAATACATAGTACCTTAATAATTGATTAAATAGTTGGACTATTAAAATCAAGTAAAGAATTGAAAGGTTGAATATTTAAAATATATAATCATTGGATTAAATGTTTTAAATGATTTAATTTTCAATTGGGAATTAATAATAGGTTAATTTATTTGATAAAATAACTTATTATTACTAAGCCCATAATTAAGCAAATAGTAGAGCATAAAGTCTTTGGAAGATTTATGTGATGATGACTTTAGTGCTTAATTGATATACTTATAATAAATCTATCTTTAGATTTAAAAGTATTAAAATTGCAATTAATAATTCTTGGAGAATTAATTGACTATTCTAGTGGAGAAAAGTCAAAGTTTGCAATTGGGCATGTAGCACAAGGTGCACATCATTTCGATATTCTAAAACCCAAGGCTTGGCCAAAGGTTTGTGAAATATTGAAAAGGTAATTGACATATCCCAAAGTGACTACCATTTGGATATGGAAGACACGAAGGAATTAAAGAAAGGGCGAGGCTCTAACTTTAAAATATTTGTCAAAGTTATGTTCACTACTAGTATTAAAATTGGATTTTAAATACTTAGTGTGGTACATAAAATATATGTATTGACGTTCAGAATCCGCTGTGAGCTGGATACTGGCTTCAAGCCGAGATTTCTCTGCGAATCGGAAACGGGACGAAAGTCGCTGTTTCGACCGTAGATACCTAAGTTTAGAAACTACCTTTTGGGTATGTATTTAAATTAGGAACTGTCATAATGTAACTAGTTTATCTAGAGTCATTATCTCTATATCAGTGTTTAATCCATTGCGGATAAAACCTTTATATTCTAGAACACTAAAGTGTTTCAATATATAAAGATGATACTGAGATAAATAACAGAATTTATATTTTGAATATAAATAAAATCTCAAACATATAAAATGACAAATAAATAGCTCAAATTGATTTGATCAATGGAGACTTATTTGTGGCATTGTTGTCTGGGACACAATTAAACAAGACTCGTATATCCACACTTTTGAAGAGTGGGTACTAGGACTGATTTGACTATTCAAATAAGGTCTACGAATCTAGTTTATTAAACAAGACTCGTATATCCACACTTTTGTAGAGTGGGTACTAGGACTGATTTGACTATTCAAATAAGGTCTGCGAATCTAGTTTATTAGGTAAAATACCTAAAATACTATTCACTTGGTAATAGTAAAAGGGCCACCGATCTGTTAGCCCTATTCATGGTGAAGTAAGTGGGCCCATATCTAGCTAGGCTAGATGTGAACATGAATATTTCGTGACCTTAACGGATGTGACATCACGTTGTGGTTATGTGTTTCTTTTGAAGAACACAGATCGGAAACTTTAGAGTTTCGACACGAAGTAGACAAACAGATCGGCTATAGTATTATTCCGCCACGGTGAAACCGTAATGGAAAATACTTAAGCAGTAAGTTTCATACATAAATGAAAGAGTATGGTATTCTTTCGTATGAGGACTCCTCCCGAGACACGTCAGTTAAACGGTGTGTCCGAACCAAAAACCGAATTTTGTTGGACATAATAAGGTTTATCACGAGTCGCTCTGAGCTACTATTTCCTTCAACAGGATATGTATTAACAGTGCAAAACTTATTTAGAATAAGGTTCCATATAAATCTGTTTGACAGATATCATATAGGATATGAACAGGGAAGAAACGAGGTTTCTCATTCCTGATAATTTGGGTATGCGAGGCATAGCGTTTGGATGATACCAAACTAAGGACCCAAATTGGATAAGTGCCAATATAAGTTATCCTAAGGGAAACCTTAAATATAGTACTTGTAAATCCCACATGAGAACAATGTAATTGTTGCTCACCATGCGGTTTTCCTGAGAGGAATACCGATATGCAGTGGTCAGTGGGAGGATAGTGATACTCGATGAAAATCGGAGTAATACTGATCAAGGCACGAAGTCCTTAATGGAACACAAACAGTTCATCTATGATGAATCTATACCATTAATCTTCAAATACACAAGAAACTAGTAGATCGGATAGAGTCAGAAAACAACCTAGGGTATGGGTTTCTGATCTCACCCCATAAAGATGTCAATCTTATGGTGGTGTACCATCTGACTACGTTTAGAGGAAGTGATACGAGGTATCGACTCCATGTTATGGCAAAGTGCCATGAGTCCGAAATGGATTCCATGTATAACAACTATGTTTGGATACTAGTTGTTGTACCACAAGGCGTTGAGCCTATGGTACATTAAACGTCTTCAAGGAAGACATACATGGAAGGCAACATACCAACGTACAAAGCAGGGTTTTGACGGAAAGGTAGCGTTATCAACATTATGTTAATAACGGTTCAACCTTTTTACCTGTTGCCATGATAAATCCATTTTGAAGATGCTTGTTGATAACTGTATATTTCATTGATGAAATATGTCAGTTACAAATCAAAATCGCTTTCCTGAAAAGGAAACCTTTTGGAGGATGCTTACAACATCCTGACGATTTTGTATAACCGACAAACCAGGTTTGCGGGTTATTCGATCCATGTTTGGATTGATGCAAGCATAAGGTTCTTGGAACTGTTATTTTGAAATAATCATAATGATTTATGATTTGACTCAAAACGAAATAATTCTTGTGTATATAAGGAGGTTAGTGGGAGAGCGCACTGACAGTGAAATTCCCATAAAGCAATTGGTGAAAGCTTGGCTTTCATAGAATTCTTTCAATTTCATAGAAATCCGTAGTCTGGGGAGTAACAACCTTTATTCAGGGAATAAAGATCTACTGGGATAGATTTGGAGTTGTTAACACTCTCTGGGAAATTGTACATTTAAAATGTACTTGTATTGGTGTCTCATACGCTTCGAGCATATGGAGTCACAATCGGGTCAATCCAAGTGACAGTCACTGGATTGAAGATTAAAGAACATCTGTTAGTATCTGAGAGAACTAAAGATGTTGTCTTAAACTATGGAGATGGAGAACTTGAAGTGACTGGGATCACTGCTGCAAGTTTCCAAACCGGTAAATACTGCGGTACTATAAAGTTTGAATAACAGGGACAGTGAGCTGGAAATCTTCCTAGCAAGATAACTGTTGCCGAATAAACAACAAATGCGGATTCATTGCTGCAGCTGAGGCAGCAATAGAAGACCATCTGGGTAGAAAATAAATCTAATAAGATTAGATAAAGTTCTGTTAGCAGCTGAGCTAGGCGTCAGCATAGGCTAAGGAATTAAAGGTCTCATCGACGATCCAGATATATACTTCTGTATCATCTGATTCGTTCGGATCATACATCGTGGCGATGTGATGATCGTGTAAATCGCGTCAGACGATAATTAAGCAAATCCGCTGACGAAAACCTTTCCTCAGCAATTTGAGCGAATTGTACATAGTTCGAGTGTAGGACACTTGAGTGACTCGCTACGTGCCAAGTGGGAGATTGTTGGATAATATGACCCATAGCGTCACTATTTGCACAGATCATTGTGTTGTTGTAGCAAATTAACTATGTAATAAGGAAATTGCACTCTCATCGTTTGTGATTAGATCACCATAGATATATAAATGAAGAGAGGTCCCTATGATTAGTTCCTGGACTGAGAATGATATGAGACAGTATCAGTCCCCAAAGGTTTAATCATTAAATATCCCTAGTCGTAGTATTATCGAGACTGGACATCGATAATGCGGAATAGACTAGTATTGCACTTGTGCGCGTTGTGAGGGCACAACGGCATAGTTCTCATATATATAAGTATTGGATACTTGTGCAAGTGCGATAGGAGGTCGTGTTTCACCGATGGTACGGGAAACAGCTTCGCTCTGGATAGACCCTTCGGAATCCCATTGGTATTATGACTAGGTGTCTATGGGAGGCCGAAATCAAGGTAGGTGTGTATAGTCTTAACCTGAGACTTACATCGCTAATACTTACGACAATCGGTAAACTTTAGTTTTGGTGGTGGGGGATCTTAACTGGTTCTGTGTTCACCTATTCTGGGTTTATCAGAGAATCGTAGTGTATTGGATGTGATGTCAAGACGGAAGTGTCACTCCAGTCATAATGGAGATGATGTCACGCAGGATACGGTATTAGTGCTCTTAAAGTGATGCGCATCCAATCGTGATATTATGACCAGGTCATGAATATCCGATTATAGAGACTAGTTACCAGACATCCGATATGTGTTTCGGACGGGGCAGACACTTATCCAGCCCCAGCCCTAGCACGTGATTATCCGATACTGGGCCGATATGCACAATACAATTGTATACTACGCTTGATACAGATCTAGATATTCTTTGATGAATATGTCCGGAGAACTTGGGAAGACTTGGTGCTTTGCTAGGAGTCGACCTTGTCTCGTAAATCGGTAGAACGTAGTACTTGGTACGTACGTGATTCGGGCACTCCGACGACCGTATTTACTGCCAACTTATCCGGGGATCTCATGGGTCGCTTCCCGATAATCCACCGATGACGCACAACTTGCACTCTTGAATAATCTGGGATTATAATAGAAGAGAGAGAAAATTAATCTAGGATTAATAACGGAGATGTTTTATCCGGGATAAAATATCGTCTAAAGAGAGAGAACGATTAATTCGGAATTAATCGATGTATTAATATATTCGATATATTAGACGAAATTGGATTTCGACGCGGAATTAAAATTAGATTTTAATTCGGGCAAACGAGTTAATTGAGAATTAATTCGTTAGCGACGTAAATAATAATTTCGCCGGGCGCGATTATTTATTTAAATTCGATTGAATTAACGTCGCGACGTAAGCTCGGTATTTCGGAAATATCGAACCCGAACGCGTGAGTGCACGTGGGCCCACTTTCATTTGGAAACGTGTGGGGCCCACATGACACATGTCATTCTAATGCTTTGCATGTAGATTGTGTACATTGTACTCAATGTCATTGCATGTAGATTGTGTACAATGCACTCAATGTTATTGCATGGAAATTGAGTGTTTTATACTCTAAGCCATTGCATGTTATGTGTCATAATTTTATTATTAATTTAATAAATTATGGCATAAATATAAATTGATTTTTGGTAAATCATTTGACAACTTAATACACATTTTTCTCTCTCAAATTTCTCTCTTCTCCTCACGAAATCTACAAAGTGTGGACTGTTTTTGGAAGCCAAAAACCGTGAGCTAAAGGGAAGCAAGAGTGGTTTCTCATGGTGAGAAATCAAGTGCTAGCACACTTACAAGTCTTGCGAAGGTGGTAGGGAGGTTCGACCATGAGACGGGATCCATCCGACGAAGCTAGGAGCTCCGTTTCTTCACTTAATTTTCTGTTTTTGTAGGCAGTGGACTGCATGCAGTAGGCTTACATGGCAGTGCGTTTTTGGGCTTGAATCGTCTCCATATCGACTCTACCGATCAATGTGAGTATTCCGCTACCTCCGTTGATGTGTTCACACATAATTTCATGTCTTGATTTGATCTTGGGACCTTAGAATAAACCAACACTACCTAGTGCCTCCCAAAACATAATTATGAACCTTACAATCTAGCGTCATAACTAGCCAGGCTACAGATTGGTGAGCGGCCAAAGCCATGAGGTCAACAACCTCCTCATGTTGGGCGGCTCTAGAGTCTGCAAACACTCAAACCTCTCCATGCTATGCTTCTCCTGATCCGAGATGGTTAGATAGATAATGCACGAGGGAAGAAACCTCCCCACGTTTGCTATCCCGAGGTGGTACAGGAACTCGATTAGGCAGATAACTCATAGGGAAAAAACCTCCCCGTACTCGCCATCCTGAGGTAGTACAGAAGCTTGATTAGGCAGATAACACACGGGGTAAAAAACCTCCCCGTGTTCGCCATCCCGAGGTAGTTCCTCAAAAATACGAGTCATGGCGTATTAACGCTCCAGCCTCAGGGGTTTGATAATAACACCCAGGGTTAGCGTGCCACGAGGGGTTCACATTTTTCCCACATGTACTCCATCCCTTGATACATTCTCGATCCTCAAAGTGTTGGGAAGCGGCCGCAAGTATGCAGCGGAAAATCAAAATTATGATGCCACTTTCCCTTTGCCTAAGACCCATTTGTTTTTATTATTCTACAAGCCTAGGCATGTTACTATATATTCTAAGCATAAAACTCATAAAACATGCAAAGAACATAAACCTAAACATGAAACATAAACTAAACAAGCTAACTATCATAAGAACTCTAATTAAAATAAAGAAAGAAAAAGACTTACTTGAACAGAAGACTCATCCAATCCTCCCTCCAATCTACAAGCTTTTCTTGAACTCAGCAAGCTCTTCCATGTTCCAAAGATCCACCCAAGTGTATAGCCTCCAAATGTGCAACACCAAAGCCAAAAACTCAACGGCAAGACTGCGCCTTGAGTGCACGGGCATTTTGCACTTGGTGCTAGCCTAGACAAATACCTCAAAACTTTTAACTTGAGGTTCCTCTAGTCAATTAGACTTAAGGATCCTCAAAATCGGTGGCTTACACTTAAACTTTAGAGTTACTCACTTATATAAACCCAAGATATGAAAGGTTTTGATGTAAAAAATTTGTAAAGAATTCTTTGGGTTTATATAGTGCTCCAGAGACAACAAAATTAATTAAAAATCTGATGTGGGATAAAAGCCAATTTAATCTTAGCCATTGGATCTTAATTTAGTGGTTTAATGAGATTATAAAACCATAATAAGAGTTTGGGCCGAATTGGAATTCAAAACAAATAACCAAATTTTTTTTTTACTATTCACGTGAATAATATTTTTTAACTATTTATTCCAATTCCCAAAGTTCCCCTATCGTCATTCACCAATCCCTAAGCCACTATGGAACCTCATAAATGATCTGTTCAATAATTAAACACATTGAACCATTTATGAATAATTCCTATAGTAATCATATATGCTGTTAAATTTGTGCTGTGCACTGTTAACAATTGATTTCGACTTTGTTGAGTGTGATGTTTTGGGTTCCCCTAAAGTTGGACATGAAATGAATCGTGATGATTTAATCGAACATAAATTATCCTCTGATCAGATGGTCGTTCGATTTCAATGACCAAGGTTGACATCTAGCAACATGCCAAGGCCCCCAAATGAGAAGAAAAGATATACACCCATTCTATATGCGATTTACATATGATACGGTCCCTCGCCTCACTGTATCCCCACCGTTTGACCTAGGGTACGAAAAATATATACTAATATAGTCAAATGTATGATGTTGATAGTGTCATAAATCATGCTAACCTAAGAATCTCACATAATTCTTCTGCTGCGGCCACAGTCTCAAGCACTGATCACACATATCAACCCTCGAACTGGAATACTACTCTTATAAGCAAATGTTATCCAATAGTGTGGCGATTCTCTACTGTATCTTTACAAACTTCATGTGTTTTAACAAATGACCCAATCATGCCCTTATGATCGGATCTTTTGAACCAGGGAAGGAGAATGTCAAAGTTATTTGATCCACATATAATATTGTAAAGACCTCAAGTCTAAGGACTAGTTATACAATCGATACATGAAAGTTCTCACAGACACATGGGATAAACACTCCATGTGAAAAATTTTGGCGGCCAGTTCGATGGACAGGAGCAACTCATGCATCCATGTGATACACCAAGCGGACGGATCTCCGCTAGTAGCCTATGAGATCGGCTACCCCACTTAAGGGCAGATCATATCATCATGCTAGTCTTTTTGCTTTATGAACGCCCAGATTATTCACAAAACTATGACTGAGAACGTTTGAGAGTAATAATTATCATAAGGCGTGGAAGCCATCATCTTATTACTCCAAGGGCTTTTATTACAGTGTTTGATGATTTATATAATATATGTAAGACACATATAATAAAGATTGACATCTTATTAATTAATGAAAATATTAAAAATACATGTACATATAGCCCATCCACAAGTTGGGTATAAGACATATCCCTAACAATCTCCCACTTTCACTATAGCCAACTAGTATGAATCTGGACATCATACTCTCGGGTATGCCTATCATACTTTTGTTGAGTCAGCTCTTTAGTCAGAGAATCTGCAAGATTATCTTTTGTGGGTATTTTCTCTATAATAACTTCTTTAC
The DNA here is from genome assembly GCA_019454045.1 of Zanthoxylum bungeanum. Lineage (NCBI taxonomy): Eukaryota > Viridiplantae > Streptophyta > Magnoliopsida > Sapindales > Rutaceae > Zanthoxylum > Zanthoxylum bungeanum. Next base: position 31,256 of record SKCR01021849.1, read on the forward strand.
TCTCAACAATTTCCCTGATGAGATGAAATCACCTGAGTACATGCTTGGATTTATGGTGGGTCCTTGGTTCCTTCGATTAAGCAATGGCGCCCGTGTTGTCACAGTACATCGTGATGTCATTCTTTATCGCGGGAAGCACTTCCAGTTCTGTGATGAACTTCTTTATCCAGACTGCTTCTTTAGCTGCCTCAAATGCTATAATATTCTCGGCTTCACTGGTGGAGTCCGCTGTAGTTGACTGCTTTGAGCTTTTCCAACTGACAGCACCATCATTCAAAGTAAATAGATATCCTGTTTGTGATCTTCTGTCATCCTTATCGGTCTGAAAGCTCACATCACAGTAACCAATGACTTTCATCTCAGAACAATCTCCGTATGTCAAAAATACATCCTTAGTTCTTCTCAGATACTTGAGGATTATTTTGACAGCTGCCCAGTGTTGCTCACCAGGATTTGCCTGATACTTGCTCGTTATGCTAAGAGCATAAGAGACATCAGGTCTTGTACATAGTATGGCATACATGATCGATCCTATTGCTAAAGCATAAGGGATTCTACTCATACGCTCTCTATCTGAAGGAGTATGTGGACATTGCTCCTTAGATAATTTGATTCCATGACAAGTAGGTAAATTACCTCTTTTGAAATCTTCCATTTTGAATCTTTTCAAAACTTTATCTATATACGTAGATTGAGAAAGTCTTAACAACCTCTTAGATCTATTATGGTAGATCTTAATGCTGAGGATGTAGGCTGCTTCTCCCAAATCTTTCATGGCGAAATTCTGATATAACCATTGGTTGGTGGCTTGCATCATAGGAAAATCATTCCCGATGATTAATAAGTCATCGACATATAATACAAGAAATACAACAACACTCCCACTACTTTTCCTGTGAACACAAGGTTCGTCTACATTTTTGATGAAGTCAAATTCTTTAATTGTCTCATCAAATCATATATTCCAACTTCTGGAGGCTTGCTTGAGTCTATAAATGGATCGTTTAAGCTTGCATACTTTATTATGATCATCCTTTAACGCAAACCCCTCAGGTTGTGTCATATAGACTTCCTCTACGAGGTTCCCATTAAGGAAAGCTGTTTTGACATCCATCTTCCAAATCTCATAATCAAAGTGTGCAGCTAGTGCCAGTAAAATTCGAATGGACTTTATCATTGCAACAGGCGAGAAGGTTTCGGCATAGTCAATTACTTGGATTTGTCTATAACCTTTCACCACCAACCTAGCCTTATAGGTTTGGATGTTTACTTATGCATCACTATTACGCTTGTAAATCCACTTGCAGCCTATAGGTTTTATCCCTTCAGGTGCATCTACCAAGTCTTAGACTTGATTCTGATACATAGAGTCTATTTCAGATTTCATGGCCTCAAGCCACTTGACTGAATCAATGTCACGCATTGCTTCGTCATAACTGATAGGATCGTCATTATCAATGACCTGATCATGTTCCTCATCAATATGGAAACCATATCTTTTAGACTCATGTCTTTCCCTACCAGACCTTCTGAGTTCAAAACCTTGTGGTTATACCGTCGCTGCCCTTTTGAGGGGCCTGGGGTTTAGTTCTATGTTAGTTTGTTCTTCTCGTACCTCATCGAGGTCAAGTCTACTCCCACTATATTTCTTGAGAAGGAATTCATTCTCTTGAAATTTAGCATTTTATGAGACAAATGTCCTTTGTTCATTTGGGACGTAGAACTCATATGCTCTTGAGTTCAAGGCATATCCTACAAACTTACATTTAACTACCCTATCATCCAATTTGTTAGTTTGTGTGAGCTTAACATATGCGTCACATCCCCAAAATCTTAGATAACTAAGACTAGGACGTTTTCCAGACCATAACTCATATGGTGTTTGACTAACACTCTTGGAAGGAACTTAGTTTAGTAGTAGTGTTGCAGTTTCTAAAGCAAGACCCCAAAATGAAAGAGGTAGATCCGTGATTGGCATCATTGATCGGACTATATCTAATATTGTCCGATTTCTCCTTTCGGAGACCCCATCATGCTGTGGAGTTCCCGGAGGAGTCCACAAGGAAACAATGCCATTTTCTCTCAAGTAATCTTGAAATTCGTTGCTTAAGTATTCACCACATCGGTCAGACCTTAGTGACTTAATACTTTTATTAAGCTGTTTTTCTATTTCAGTTTAGAAGTCTTTGAATTTCTCAAAGGCTTCAGATTTGTACCATATAAGGTACACATACCCATATCGCAAGTGATCATCGATAAAGGTAATGAAGAATGAGAATCCACCTCTAGCGGTGACTGACATTGGTCCGCATACATCAAAGTGTATGAGTTCTAATGTCTCCGATGCACGCTATCCTTTACCTTTAAAGGGAAATTTGGTCATTTACCAAGTAAATAAGACTCACAAGTTCCATAAGGTTCATATTTGAAGGGTTTGAAATACCCATCCTTATGTAGCTTAGCTAATATTGTTTCATTGATATGACCTAAGCGACTGTGCCATATAAGTGATTCATTGAGATTATTCGAGTTAACGTTGTATATATTAGAGGTAAAACATTCTTTGTTAGTTTGTAAGACATAGATGCCATTATTCAAAATACCATCTCCATATTTTATTTCATTGAAATAAATAGAACATTCATTACAACTTATTAGGCATGAAAAGCCTTTATTACATAAAGAAGAAATTGAAATGATGTTCTTTACTAGAGAAGGTACATAAACAAAATCTTCTAAGTCTAAAACTAAACCATTCGGCAAAACTAATGAATAAGCCCCCACACACAATGTAACCAGTTTTGCTCCATTACCCATGCGTAAGTCGACCTCCCCATAACGGAGTCTCCTACTGTTTCTCAGGGCCTGCACATTGTTACACAAGTGAGTCCCACAATCGGTGTCAAGCACCCAAGTAGAAGGTTCAGAGTTTTGAGAATATAGTTTAATCATATACAACATACATGAAGCATTGGGCTTTTTGGCCTCTTGGGCTTCCCTAGCTTCCTTGGCTTTTAAGGATCTGCAGTCTTTCTTCCAATGACCCTTATTTCCATAAAAGAAACATTTCCCTTTTCCCTTTTTCTTCTCCACCTTACCATTGGGCTTTAGGTGATCTCGAGCCTTGGCCTTGGCCTTATTTTTCTTTGGGCCTCATGGCTTCAGGTCCGTACCCGTAAGCATGACAGAGGTTTTAAGCTCCGATTTCAAGTCCGTCTCTGTTTGCTTTATCAGATTGTGCAATTCTGCTAAAGTAGCTTCTTTATCAGATAGATGAAACTGCATAATAAAGTTAAAGAATTCTTTTGGTAAGGACTGAAGAATTAGATCCTGACATATCTCATGATCCATGATGAACCCGAGGTTGGCAAATTTTTCAATGTGGCCAATCATCTTAAGCACATGTCCACTAACAGATCCTTCCATATACCTTGTTTGGAATAAGGCACATGACACTCGGAATCTCACGGTATGAACGGAAGTTGCATACAACTCCTTCAAGTTAAAGATGATGGTTTAAACATCCATATCTTTGTGAGCTTTCTGAAGTTTCTCCGACATAGAGCCAAGCATTATGCAAACTGCTTGCTCATCATCATCGACGTGTTTCTTCCAAGCTTTGAATGTATTTTGGTCAGCATCTTCTGCATGTTCAGGGGAAATGGTCTTTCAAGAACATAGAAAATATTTTTTTGTCGTAAGACAATTTTAAGGTTTCTAAACCAGTCATTGTAGTTGTCCCCTTTAAGCTTATGCTGATCAAGAATGGAACGAAGTGATACTCTATTTGCCATTTGAATGTATGTGAAATATTTTAACCTACCTGTTAAGAGAGAATGTTAAAATTAGGAATATGTTTTCATTAATGTTTCATAATAACATGGACTTTTAATATTATGAAGTTGCTTCCACTCAATTGTTTTAAAATTTTAAGCAAATCACATCAACCCCAATATGATGGATTTCTTGTGGGCAATGATCCCATTATCATCATTTCATAATTCCGTCTAAGGCCGATCGTTATAAAATATGATAATTAGGTAGGTTCCCAACCAATTTATGAAATAAATCACAATTCCTTGATCATTGGGTTGGGAAATCAAACATGTGTTAGTGTTCCTAGAACATGCCAAGGATCTAATAAGCAAGAAAATGTGTTCATAAATTCATTATAAGTTGCGGAATTACTTACATTGAATGGATTTGAGCTTTTAAATTTTTGAATGAAGATCTCCAAGATCCAACCTTTGTCTTGATTCCAAGCTTTGAGTTGTGAATGAAGATCACCAAGATCCAACCTTTGTGTTGATTCCAAGCTTTGAGTTATTTCCCTATCACCTTTGTTGATTCCTTGAAGTGCTAGCTAACTTGACTTTGCAACAAAATCAAAGAGAGAAGAACTAGGAAGCTCACGCCCAAAGCTAGATGAACTAGGGTTTGTGTTTTGAGATGTATTACCAAATGAGAGAGAGAGATGCCTTTTGGTAAAAACCAATTTACCCTTTTCACCTAAACAAGGTGGTTGGGTAAATGGTTTCACCAAAACCATTCCAAGGTGGTTGGAAAGTAGATGGTTTGGCATAAATGCCAACCAATCTCCCAACTACCACATTTAAAGTGGGCCCCACATTTGAATTCAAAATGTAAATGGATTCTATGAATGTTTACCGCCGCTCGGATTCGTTTAATCCGATTAAACGAATTCTCGTCGCTAAATAATTAAATCTAATTTAATTAAATAACGATGTCTCGTAAATTTATTACAAATATCGTTTACGACTTAATTCTAAATTAGTCTGTTCGTTCATATTAAAGTCCGACTTTAATTTCGTAATGAAATCCAATTCATATTAATATATCTGATATATTAATTTTAGCCCATGTCAATAAATTAAATAGAAAAATCAAATTTAACTATAAAATTTTAGTTTACCGATTAATTCCAAATTAATCATGCTCTCTCTCTTTCGAACACATTTAATCCCAGATTAAATAATGCTTCAATTAATCTTAGATTAATTTTCTCTCTCTTAATTAATCCCAGATTAATTCTAATCGAGTCAACTGTCATCGGTGAATCTTTGGGAAGCGACCCAAGAGACCTCTGGATATGTTGGCAGTAAATCCGGTTATCGGACTATCCGATAAAGTGAGTACCTCGTACCACGTGCTTACCAATTTACAAGACATGGTTGGCTTCTAACAAAGCACTGTGCCTACCCAATTCTCCAGAAATATTCTTACTGGAATATACAATCTATGTCAGGCGTTGTATACGTAGTATTGCCTATAGCGATCTAGTATCTGATGTCACGTGCAAGGCCTGGGGCTGGAATAGTGTCTGCCCCGTACGAAGCACATATCGGATATCAAGCAACTAGTCTCTTTAATATCGGATAATCATGACCTAATCATATTATCCCGATGGTTGTAACCCTTTAGAGAACCAGTTTTGTATCCCTGCGTGACCATCATCTCCATATGACTGAAGTGATACTTCCGTCTTGACATCACACCCAATACACTACGATTCTCAATAAACCCAGAAGAGGCGTACATAGAACCTGTTAAAGTCCCGGACGACCAAAACTAAAGCATATCGATTGTCGTAAGTACTAGCGGTGCAAGTCTCAGGTTAAGACCAAATACACCTACCCTGAATCGGATTCCCATAGACACATAGTCATACTACCAATGGGATTCCGAGGGGTCTATCCAGAGCGAAGCTGTTTCCGTACCATCGGTAAAAACAACCTCCTATCACACTTGCATAAGTATCTAATACTTAAATATATGAGAACTATGCTGTTACACTTCCATAACACGCACAAGTGCGATACTAGTCTATTCCGTATTATCGATGTACAGTCTCGATAATACTATAACTAGGGATATTTAATGATTAAACCTTTATGGATTGATACTGTCTCATATCATCTCAATTCGGAACTAATCATAAGGACTTCTACCATTTCTATATCAAAGTAAATAAATTACGAAACGGTAAAAGGCAATTTCATTACTACATAGTTAATTTTGTACAAAAACACAATGTCTTTTACAAATAGTGACGCTATGGGTCCTAATTGTCTAACAATCTCCCACTAGGCCTATAGCCAGTCACTTAAGCATCCAACACCTGAACTATGTATATGTCTCTCAAACTTTTGCTGTGAAATAGCTTTCGTCAGCGGATCTGCAATGTTGTCATCTGATGCGACATTCTCAATCTTCACATCGCAACGATGTATGATCTCACGAATCAGATGGAAACGTCGAAGAACATGCTTGGATCGTTGATGAGACCGCAGTTTCTTAGCCTGTGCTATAGCCCCATTATTGTCATAATACAATGGAACGGGCTCAACTGCTAACAGAACTACTCCTAATCCAATTAGGAATTTACGGATCCAAACTACCTCTTTTGGTGCTTCAGCTGCAGCAATATACTCAGCTTCTGTTGTTGAATCGGCAACAGTCTCTTGCTTGGAAGATTTCCAGCTTACTGCTCCGTTGTTCAAACAAAATATGTACCCGTATTGCGACTTAGAGTCATCTTTATCGGTTTGGAAAATTGCATCGGTATACCCAGTTACGTCAAGTTCTCCATCTCCATAAACTAAGAAAGCATCTTTAGTTCGTCTAAGATACTTAAGGATGTTCTTAACCACCATCCAGTGACCATCACCTGGATCGGCCTGATGGCGACTACACATGCTCAAAGCATATGAGACATCAGGTCGCGTACATATCATGGCATACATGATCGATCCGACTGCTGAGGCGAACGGTATCCGACTCATGCTGTTTCTCTCATCTTGAGTTTTAGGACACATGTCCTTAGACTGATCCATGTTGAATCTTTTCAACACTTTGTCAATGTACGTGCTCTGAAAAAGTCAAAGCAGCTTTCTAGATCTATCCCGGTAGATCTTTATTCCTAGAATATAGGCTGCTTCTCCCAGATCTTTCATGGAGAATTTTAATGAAAGCCAAGCTTTCACCGATGTTAACATGGGAATGTCATTGCCTATAAGCAATACATCATCAACATAAAGGATAATAAAAGTCAGTGCTCTCCCACTAACCTTCTTATATACACAAGGATCATCTTCGTTTTGAATGAAATCATATTCTTTTATGATCTCATCAAAACATTGGTTCTATGACCGCGATGCTTGCTTCAGTCCATAAATGGACCGATTTAACTTACAAACCTTGTTTGCAAGTCTAGGCACGATAAAACCGTCAGGCTGTTGCATATAAACATCCTCCAAAAGGTTTTCGTTAAGGAAAGCGGTTTTAACGTCCATATGCCATATCTCGTAATTGAAATATGCAGCAATAGCAAGCATTATCCGAATGGATTTAATCATGGCAACGGGTGAGAAAGTTTTGTCATAATCGACAACATGTCGTTGACGATACCCCTTCGCTACAAGCCTAGCTTAGTCCGTTTGTATGATTCCATCCATGTCGGTCTTCTTCTTGAAGACCCATTTGCATCTAATAGGCTTTACGCCTTATGGTGCATCAACCAGCGTCCAAACTTGATTGGTGTACATGGAATCCATTTTGGACTTCATGGCCTCTTACCATAAAGCGGAATCGATATCTTGTATCGCTTTCTCATACGTAGCTGGTTCGTTATCCTCAATGAGATTAATATCTACATGAGGTGAGATCAGAAACCCAGACCTCTCAGGTTGTTTCCTGACTCTCTCCGACCTACGCGGTCCTTGTGTAATAGAAGATTGTGGTACAGTCTCATCCCGGATGGACTGTTCTTGTTCCGTTGAGGATTCTATGCCAGGAATAGTATCACTCTGATTTTCATCGAGTTCTACTTTTGACTGGTGCTTACACACACGTATAACGCAAGCGCACGTATCGTTCAAGTAGTATAAAAATATCGATCCCACGAGGACTTAATATCTAATCTATAAATTTTATGAAGTCAAATGATTACTAGTATCTAACAGGTTGTTGGATTGATTTGAAATGGTGATGATTCTAAAGTTAAAAACAAGTAAATAAAATTGTTCGAAAGTAGATTTAAGAAAATTCAATATTAAAAACTATCTAGGGTTGTGAATTCTTCCAATATCATTTTAAAGATGAAGTGGTTATCTTAAAGTTGGGTAATATATTGATTTATTAACCTGGAACACTAAATTATGTGTAAGCCTCTGTCGATGGTCAGACACAAATACCCAGTTTAACCCAATTGAACCATATGTCTATGTCAACCAAATTATCTGGATTCATTAAGTTTAAGTTCCAATTATGGCTACCCCCGCCCGATAGGTATATGTCTATCCTGTAAGGAAATCTATTAAAGGGTTATCTATCCTCAAGGAAGATCGTGGACTATTGAGTCTAAGGTCTTAAACTTAAAATCATTATGTCTAGTTCATTTTAAGTTTCCTAGTTCATTTTTTATTAATGGCCAGTTAACGAAAAAGCATTAAGATTAAGACTCAATAAATAAATCTTTATATTACCCAAGCTATAATCTAACCCCTTATAAACCGGTGATATTGGATTTCATCACAACCCCAGATAACTGGCTTAGTTACGACACATATTTACGGGTAGTAAAAACTTAAATAAAATAAAAGACATAAAGTAAAATGATGAAAAGTAAATTGCTGAAAAGTAAATGACGGAAAGTAAATGCTGAAATTAAATACTAAAAATTAAATGCTGAAAATTAAATGCTGAAAATAAATTGCTGAAACCTAAATGCTGAAAGTAAATTACTGAAAAGTAAATGCTGAAAGTAAAAACTGAAAATTAAAGAAAAAAAAGTACTGTGCGTAAAAGTAAATTGCAGGAAGTAAAAACTGAAAAGTAAAGAAAAGAAAGTGCAAAAACGGAAATTAATTACTGAAAGCTGTAAATAAACAAACAAGATACAATCTTCTTAGTATTCTTAAGGAATTCCTTAGAAGAAAGTATGAATTTTACAAATGAAATGGCTTTGTACTTATAGGCAAAATTTTGCCTCCATCAAATCATCCACCAAATCAATTATTAATTGCTCCATTAATTGCTCCACCAAATCCATTATTAATTGCTTCACTAATCTCTTATCATGTTTGGTGATGATTTGATAATTTTTATTATTTATTTATTAATTTATTTTTTGCTTTGAAAATGATTGAAAGTGACTTTAATAATTACACACAACACACTTCTGGATGGTTCATCAATTTCGGGCATGAAATCGTCAGAATTCGATATTAGTTTGTCTTTCAAAGCTGTAGATATTTGAGTTTTCTTTAATCTGGAACTTGAATCAGCTCAATCCGATATCGGAGTAAACGTTTATGCCCAAAATACGACAGATGCGCAAAATTGGAATTTCCAAAACTGCACTTCGTCAAAAACGCCCTTTCAAGTTTCCAATCTCCAAAATTAATATGTCAAGTCCAATAATTGCCCTTATTTGACCCATATTTCGTCCTAAATGATTTCATTGAGACCCGATATTATTTTATCTGCAAAATAAACTAAAACACATCAAAACGTTCATCAAACCCGAGAAACTAAACAAAATATTAAGTTAAAGGGGCGGTAAATATTGATATATTTTCCGCTCATCACACCCCCAAACCTAAAATTTTGCTAGTCTTCGAGCAAAACAATAAAATAAAATACAAGAAACAATTAAAATTAAACTAAGCAACTTTCGTAGGGATCACGGTTGCATTTAGCGTATGCAACAAGCCTTTAAACCCCTAGGTGTCCCTAGTGGACGAGTTGTAGTCTCGTGAGGGCTTACAGCAACGATACCCACAAACGTTTTACAAAAGTAAAAAGGTAGTGAAACTAATGCACACAAAAGCAAAAAGACGAGAAAAGAGAATAAAAAAGTTAGTGACTAATCAGGTGAAACTTCTACTCCAAATCAATAGTTGTTTTGTTTCATTCTAAATTACCGAATAAGTAAATTCTCCGATTATTTTTACCATTTACCATATACATAGTCGACAAAATATTAATCAACTCATTTTTGCCCACAACAGTCATAAGTGTAGTTGATAAGAGAGTAATATTTTTGTCCTAAAGTTCTATCAGATTTCACACCTTTTTGTAGCAATGGAATAATTTTTCTGATTTTTCAGATTTTTTTTTTTGATTTTTCTTTAATTTTTTTATTTATATACAATATCTTCCATCTATGTAGCGAGTGTTGGGTCGGTGGCTCCCAAACCAGTTGGCTTTAGGGCACCAGGTGTTAAGACACCCCTACGGACTTAATTACTCAGACTTCAGATATATATATTTTTACAGCATTTTTGATCCATGTAGCGAGTGTTGGGCCAGTGACTCCCAAAAAAAATCCGAGATCCCTGTTGATAATATCTACCAACTATACCCTTTTTAGTCAAAATAAAAACAAAAAAACACAAATTTTTTTGTAATTTTTGAAAATTTTTCAATTCTTTTGTATTTTTCGAAAAATTTTGGACTAAAAATAAAAAGAACACACAAACTAAAAACAAGGTACTGATCAACTAATTCCCTCCCCCAAACCTAAATGAGACATTGTCCCCAATGTCTTAAACAGTAGAAGAAGAGTTTAGAAGGTAGTACCTGGTTAGCTGAAATTCTACAAGAAATTAAAGGTTAAGATCCAGATTAACACGACGCCTCTTACCACGATCGTCCTCAGACCAATTTATCTTTGAAAGGATGGGGTCAACTTGTGGTTCATAAGTTAAGAGTTGGTCAATTAAATGCGGAGCAGTTCTGGTAGTAAAGAGTAGTTCTTTCAAAGGTTTTGACACGAACCCATTTCTTCGGGCATCATCAAGAAACACACAAAGAAAATCATAAAATCCATCAACGTTGTACAGCCCAATTGGTTTCTGGTGTATGTTCAGGTTCGCCCAAGATAGCACAATAAAAATTTCCTCCAATGTACCCAAGCCACCTGGCAAAGCAATAAAAGCATCAGCACGGTTAATCATTTCTACCAAACGTTCAGACATACTTGGCACGATCAGTTCCTCTCCGTTTGATGGTTCCATAAGATTTGCTTCTGCCAAGTGTTTTGGGATGATTCCCAAAACGTGACTGCCTCATTCCTGTACATCTTTTGAAACGATCCCCATAAGTCCAAGATTGCCTCCGCCATATATTAAGTGCATATTTCTTGCAGCTAAGACTCGACCCAATTCTTGTGCTGCTTCTACGTATTGTGGCTTAACACCAACACTATTACCGCAAAACACACAGATGTTTTCAACTCGTCTTCTTGAAGTGGCTTCCATTTTTTATATGTATTTCTTTCTCAACTCTGGATGCCTTCAAAAGTGCAATGACGGGCTAAATTTATAATACCTGAAAAGGGTGAGTAAAAATAGCACAAGTATCTTCCAGAGGACGATTAGTAGCGAAATAATATCGTGATAATCAAAAAGGTCTGGATCCTGTAGGAGAAAATAAAAGAAAACAACAAAACAAATCACAATTATTAAGAAAAGACAAAGAGATATAATATTTACAAGAAAATTAACGGCTTGATTGACGTCTATGCGTCAGGGACAAGCTTCCCATCCAATTTTCTTATAAACTGGCAAACATGGTCTTTTTGAGTCAGATTCCCAAGACTTAATTGTTGTCTTTCTTTTTGGACTGCGAATGGCTATGTGAACATATCCACTGGGATGCGTCTCAAGAGTTAAAGATATATCATCTAAAGACTCCTTACTCAAGCCATCCCTAATGAATTTAATTTTGTCTTCGTGATTATCAGACACCATTCCTAAAGAACGACAACGAGTGTTGCAATTAAATCGTGCACATTTGAAACAAACACCCATTTGCTTAGCTCTACGTTTCTTTGCATAGGTGCTTCTTCCAAAACCAGGCAGATGTGAAATAAAAGAGTCAGAAGACTCACCTGCCAATCGGACTCGTGCTTCAATTACCCAACGAATGTCATTAGGAATACCTTTGATCATAGTAGTCTCATCCGTGGCATGTTGACTCGGTTGACCTGATGACATGGATGATGATGTGGCAAGACGCGTGGTAGAGTTGACTCATTGACCGGATGATGTGGCGACACGTAGGATGACACATGGCACACGTGGAAATAGTAATTGTCGGCACCGTAGGATGATGACACGTGGCACAACGCACGTTAGTAGATCGGCTGTGATGGTGACACGTGGCACGGCGCACGTTAGGAAAGTCAAACTTCTCAAATTCTGACCCGTTGACCCTGCGCACATTTGCATGACTTGCACGTTAGGCGTCGCGACCCGGGAAATTACCAAAATGCCCTTTTCGTCCAATTTTCACTGTTTTGGCCCAAATCACCCCCAATGTCCTGAAACTTATTTATATCTACAAAATAACACACAAACACATCAAATATTCACAAAACTCAAGAAACTATACAAAATATTAAGTTAAATGAGTGGGAAATAGTGATAGATTTACCACTCATCACACCCATAACCCTAACATTTTGCTAGTCCTCGAGCAAAACATAATATAAAATAACATAAATAAATTAACTAAGCCACTTTCGTAGGGATCACGGTTGCATTTAGCGTATGCAACAAGCCTTTAAACCCCAGGTGTCCTTAGTGGACGAGTTGTAGTCTCGTGAGGTTTACACAAATGATACCCACAAACATTTTACAAAAGTAAAAAGGTAGTAAAACTAATGCACCCAAAAGCAAAAAGACAAGCGAAAAGAGAATAAAGAAGTTAGTAACTAATCAGGTGAAACTCTACTCCAAGTTACTAGTTGTTTTGTTTCATTCTAAATTACCAATAAGTAAATTCCCCGATAATTTTACCATTCTTCATATACACAGCCAACATAATATTAAACAACTCATTTTTGCCCACAACAGTCATAAGTGTAGTTGATAAGAGAGTAATAGTTTTATCCTAAAGTTCTATCAGATTTTCCACCTTTTTGTAGCAATGGAATAATTTTTTCTCATTTTTCTGATTTTTTCTTTGATTTTTGTTTTCTATTTTTTATTTATATACAATATCTTCCATCTATGTAACGAGTGTTAGGTCGGTGGCTCCCAAACCAGTTGGCTTTAGGGCACCAGATGTTAAGACACCCCTACGGACTTAATTACTCAGACTTCAGATATATATTTTTGCAGCATCTTTGATCCATGTAACGAGCTTTGGGCCAGTGACTCCCAAACCAGTTGGCTTTAGGGCACTAGGTGTTAAAACACCCTTACAAACTTAATAACTCGGATCTCAAATTTTTTATTTTTTTTTTACTCCATCACTTTTTGAGATGCTTCCTCCAATTAATTAGAGCACTGAATATTACAAACTTTTCAATTTTAGCTCATGTCCGTATGTTTCCATGTATGTTGATAATACATGTCAACTGAGCATATGCATTCATTTTAGTCAGTGTTATGGAGAATTCACAAATTAAATAATTTAAAAGGAAATAAACAAAAATTAACTTGTTTCGAAATATGTTTGAGATACGTCTCAGGAGTGGAAACTCCTTACTCGGCTATCTTTTACCAATTTCACCTTTTTAGTCAAAACAAAAAAACGCAAAATATTTTTGTAATTTTTTTTGAAAATTTATCAATTTTTTTGTATTTTTCGAAAATTTTGGACTCAAAAATAAAAACAATACGCAACTAAAAAGAACACACTAATCAACTAATTCCCTCCCCCAAACCTAAATGAGACATTGTCCCCAATGTCTTAAACAGTAGAAGAAGAGTTTAGAAGATTGTACCTGGTTTGCTGAAATTCTACACGAAAAGTTAAAGGTTAAGATCCAGATTAACACGACGTCTCTTACCACAATCGTCATCGACCAATTTATCTTTGAAAGGATAGGATCAACTTGTGGTTCATAGGCTAAGAGTTGGTCAATTAGATCCGGAGCAGTCCTGGCAGTAAAGAGTAGTTCTTTCAAAGGTTTTGACACGAACCCATTTCTCCGAGCATCATCAAGAAAACACACAAAGAAAATCATAAAATCCATCTACGTTAAACAGCCCAATTGGTTTCTGGTGTATGTTCAGGTTCGCCCAAGATAGTACTATAAAAATTTCCTCCAATGTGCCCAAGCCACCTGGCAAAGCAATAAAAACATCAGCACGGTTAATCATTTCTACCAGTCGTTCAGACATACCTGGCACGATCAGTTCCTCTCCGTTTGATGATCCAATAAGATTTGCCTCTGCCAAGGGGTTTTGGGATGATTCCTAAACGTTACTACCTGCTTTCCTTCCTACGGCCTTTGAAACGATCCACATAGTCCAAGATTGCCTCCGCCGTATACTAAGTGCATATTCCTTGCAGCTAAGACTCGACCCAATTCTTGTGCTGCTTCTTCTATTGTGGTTTACCGACACTACTACTACACGCAAAAACACAGATATTTTCAACTCGTCTTCTTGAAGTGGCTTCCATGTTTTACTTGGATGTCTTCAAAAGTGCAATGATGAGTTGAATTTATAACACCTGAAAAAGGGTGAGTAAAATAATAGCACTAGTACCTGCCAAATGACAATTATTAGTTAAACAGTAAAATAAATCGTGATAGTCAAAAAGGTCTGGATCCTGTCGGAGAAAATTAAAGAGAACAACAAAACAAATCACAATTATTAGGAAAAGACAAAGAGATATAATATGTACAAGAATTTACAACTTGATTGAAGTCTATGCGTCAGGGACAAGCTTCCCATCCAATTTTCTTATAAATTGGCAAACAGGGTCTTTTTTAGTCAGATTCCCAAGACTTAACAGTTGTCTTTCTTTTTGAAATTGTGTATGTAATTTGCGAAAGGCTATGTGAACATATCCACTGGGATGCGTCTCAAGAGTCAAAGATATATCATCTAAAGACTCCTTACTCAAGCCATCCCTAATGAATTTAATTTTGTCTTCGCGATTATCAGACACCATTCCTAAAGAACGACAATGAGTATTGCAATTCCATCGTGCACATTTGTAACAAACACCCATTTGCTTAGCTCTACGTTTCTTTGCATATGTTCTTCTTCCAAAACCAGGCAGATGTGAAATAAAAGAGTCAGAAGACTCACCTGCCAATCGGACCCGTGCTTCAATTACCCAACGAATGTCATTAGGAATACCTTTGATCATCAGTAGTCTCATCCGTTCCAAGTGAGCTTTGTAGACTTTCATCATAGATTTTTTAGGGAGAGAAGGAAATTGTTTGTGAAGATTTGCGAGAGCTTCTTCCATCGTGAAATGACTAAACCTACAAAAATTAAACACACAAAAAAAACAAACCAGATCACAATATATACAAAAATTGCATGGGTTGCCTCCCTGCGAGCGCTAAGTTTAAGTCGTCAGCTAGACGTGACTTCTCGAACTTTAGGCTAGATCTAAAAGTGTGACATTTTCTTTTTTTCGCTTAAATGATTCTCCCCAGTAGTGCTTAACACGCTTGTTTTTAACCTTGAAAGTTTTGTTGGAATCAGGATCATGTATCTCAACGGCTCTGTCTGGTAAAACCTTGGTGATCACAAATGGACCTGACCACCGTGATTTTGGCTTCCATGGGAAGAATTTCCCCCTTGATTTGTTTAACAGTACCTTCTGCCCTGGTTCCAGTTGTATGCGCACTATCTTCTCATCATGTCTTTTCCTTGCCTTTTCCTTGTACAATTTGGCATCCTCAAAAGGCTGTATGTGAAATTTCTCCAATTCGTTGAGTTGGTGGAAATTTTTCTCTTCTGTTGCTTGTAGTGCAAGAATAGGCTTCTTCAGTACGTAGTACGCTTTATCTTCAGGCTCCACAGGTAATTGACATGCTTTAAGTTTGTCAGTAGAACTTTGTCTTTCATCAGAGTTCTGAACAGTACTATGTATCACATCAAGTCTGAAACATTCCTCATTCTTTTCATCATCTGGGAAATTCATGGATTTGAAAACATTGAATGTTACTTCTTGGTCTTGTACCCTCATAGTTAGTTCTCCTTTTTGTATATCAATAATGGTTCGACCTGTAGCCAAGAATGGTCTCCCAAGGATGATTGGCACGTCTGCGTCTTCCTCCATATCAAGGATAATAAAATCTGCTGGGAAAATGAATTTGTCAACCTTGACCAGCACATCCTCAACTACGCCTTTTGGAAATACGAGCGTTCTATCAGCAAGTTGTAGTGAGACTGAAGTGGGCATTGTTTCTCCAATCTGCAGTTTCCTGAAAATAGAAAAAGGCATCAAGCTAACACTAGCACCTAAATCACACAGAGCCTTACCGAAGTCATGTTCTCCTATGGTGCAAGGAACAGTGAAACTGCCAGGATCTTTCAACTTTGGAGGAAGTTTTCTCTGAATGATGGCGCTGCATTCTTCTCATAATGCTACTGTCTTATAATCTCCCAATCTCCGCTTTCGTGAAGAATGTCTTTCATGAATTTAGCATAGCTGGGCATTTGTTCCAACGCTTTTGCAAATGGAATGTTGATATGTAGCTTTTTGAACACCTCCAAGAATCGAGCAAACTGCTTGTCAAGTATTTCTTCTGAAGACGCTGAGGAAATGGTGGAGGTGGAGTGATCTGTTCTTTTTCCTTTGCTTCTTTTTCCTCCATCTGTTGCTTTGTTTCTTTTGGAAAATCTTCAATTGTTGTTGCCTTGATTCCAACATCTTTGTTGATTTCAGTACCGCTTTTTAACATGATGGCATGACATTGATCATTCCCATGTTACTTGGATTTAACTCTGTGTTGCTAGGAAGGGTACATGGCGGTCTATAACTCTGAGCATTGGCCAGTTGTCCAATTAGATTCTCCAGTGCTTTAATAGAAGCTGATTGAATTTGAATTAATGCTGCTTGGGATTGAAACATAGCATCATATCTTGCTGCTTGAGATTGAAACAAAGTATCATATCTTGCTGCTTGAGAGTCGTGTTTTGCTTCTATTTTTTTCAAGTGGGTCAACACTTTTGTTATTCCTGGTTCATTTGCCTGCTCCTGGCTTTTGTTCTGTTGCTGGAATTCAGGTGGTGGATAGTTCTGCTGTTGGCCTGAATTGTTGCTCCATGAAAAATTAGGATGATTCCTCCACCTTGGGTTGTAGGTGTTGGAATATGGATTGTTCCCCTGTCTGTTGAAATTATTGACATAATTCACCGTTTCTTTATGTTGGTTGAAAGATTCTGACTCAGGTGCTCCTCCAAATGGTGAACTTGTGGATCCACCATTAACTTTTATGTTAAGAGTTTCCAGATTTTTGCAAATCACATCCAGCTTGGAATTCAGTGCTGTGTTGGCTCCAACTTCATAAATTCCTGCAATTATTTGGATCATGCTCCTTTCTGTTGGCCATAAAGAATTGTTGTTGGCCATTTCTTCAATTAGGTCCCAGGCTTCATCTTCTCCATTTTGCCATTAAAGCTCCTCCAGCAGCAGCATCGATTGTGGTTCTCATTATTCCAGAAAGTCCATTATAGAATGTTTGGACTTGAAGCCATTTTGGAATTTCACGGTGAGGACATTTCCGGAGCAAATCTTTGTACCTTTCCCAAGATTCGCAGAGGGATTCTAAATCTTGTTGTACAAAGGATGTGATGTCATTCCTCAGCTTTCCGGTTCTGGCTGGTGGAAAGTACTTTGCAAGAAATTTGGTGGCTAAAGTGTTCCAAGTTGTGATAGAATCTGCTGGTAGTGAATGTAGCCAAGCTTTAGCTCTGTCTTTCAGGGAATATGGAAAAACTCGCAGTCTCATTGCTTCTTCTGATGCTCTGTTGTAATTGAAAGTACCGCAAACTTCCAGGAAGTTACTGATGTGGGCATTAATATCTTCAGTTGCATTCCCCCCGAACTGAACTGATTGCTGAATCATCTGAATGCATGTTTTGATGTCACACGCATTTGCTGGTAAGGGAGGAAGTAAAATACAGGAAATGAGTCTGTCAACCACCAGAATGGTTCTGTCTCGAATGGGAATTGGTGGTGCAACCTCCAACGGTTCAGGTTCCATGTTAATGATTACTTCTTGGCCTTCTCGCCTTTCCCTTCTCAATTGTCTGATGGTTCTTTCAATTTCTGGGTCAAGAGGTCGGAGTTCAAAGCTTTTGGTTCGTCTCATGTACTTTCTGAGAACCTGAAACACAAGAAAACAAAAACAATAAGTAAAAAGAAATTAGATACAAGTAACGTATCTAACCCCTAAACTAATATTAAAAGATAAATAAGTCCCCGACAACGGCGCCAAAAACTTGACCGGTGCTTACACACGCGTATAACGCAAGCGCACGTATTGTTCAAGTAGTATAAAAATATCGATCCCACGAGGACTTAATATCTAATCTATTAATTTTATGAAGTCAAATGATTACTAGTATCTAACAGGTTGTTGGATTGATTTGAAATGGTGATTATTCTAAATTTAAAAACAAGTAAATAAAATTGTTCGAAAGTAGATTTAAGAAAATTCAATATTAAAAACTATCTAGGGTTGTGAATTCTTCCAATATCATTTTAAAGATGAAGTGGTTATCTTAAAGTTGGGTAATATATTGATTTATTAACCTGGAACACTAAATTATGTGTAAGCCTCTGTCGATGGTCAGACACAAATACCCAGTTTAACCCAATTGAACCATATGTCTATGTCAACCAAATTATCTGAATTCATTAAGTTTAAGTTCCAATTATGGCTATCCCCACCCGACAGGTATATGTCTATCCTGTAAGGAAATCTATTAAAGGGTTATCTATCCTCAAGGAAGATCGTGGACTATTGAGTCTAAGGTCTTAAACTTAAAATTCTTATGTCTAGTTCATTTTAAGTTTCCCAGTTCAATTTTTATTAATGACCAGTTAACGAAAAATCATTAAGCTTAAGACTCAATAAATAAATCTTTATATTACCCAAGCTATAATCTAACCCCTTATAAACCGGTGATATTGGATTTCATCACAACCCCAGATAACTGGCTTAGTTATGACACATATTTACGGGTAGTAAAAACTTAAATAAAATAAAAGACATAAAGTAAAATGCTGAAAAGTAAATTGCTGAAAAGTAAATGACGGAAATTAAATGCTGAAATTAAAAACTGAAAATTAAATGCTGAAAATTAAATTCTGAAAGTAAATTGCTGAAAACTAAATGCTGAAAGTAAATTACTGAAAAGTAAATGCTGAAAGTAAATTACTGAAAAGTAAATGCTGAAAGTAAAAACTGAAAATTAAAGAAAGAAAAGTAATGTGCGTAAAAGTAAATTGCAGAAAGTAAAAACTGAAAAGTAAGGAAAAGAAAGTGCAAAAACGGAAATTAATTACTGAAAGCTGTAAATAAACAAACAAGATACAATCTTCTTAGTATTCTTAAGGAATTCCTTAGAAGAAAGTATGAATTTTAAAAATGAAATGGCTTTGTATTTATAGGCAAAATTTTGCCTCCATCAAATCATCCACCAAATCAATTATTAATTGCTCCACTAATTGCTCCACTAATTGCTCCACCAAATCCATTATTAATTGCTCCAATAATCTCTTATCATGTTTGGTGATGATTTGATAATTTTTATTATTTATTTATTAATTTATTTTATGCTTTGAAAATGATTGAAAGTGACTTTAATAATTACACACAACACACTTCTGGATGGTTCATCAATTTCGAGCATGAAATCGTCAGAATTCGAAATTCCTTTGTCTTTCAAAGCTGTAGATATTTGAGTCTTCTTTAATATGGAACTTGAATCAGCTCAATCCGATATCAGAGTAAAGAGTTATGCCCAAAATACGAAAAATGCGCAAAACTGGAATTTCCAAAACTGCACTTCGTCAAAAACGCCCTTTCAAGTTTCCAATCT
Source organism: Zanthoxylum bungeanum (assembly GCA_019454045.1). Lineage (NCBI taxonomy): Eukaryota > Viridiplantae > Streptophyta > Magnoliopsida > Sapindales > Rutaceae > Zanthoxylum > Zanthoxylum bungeanum. The sequence continues at coordinate 51,088 of SKCR01021849.1, forward strand.
CCAAAATTAATATGTCAAGTCCAATAATTGCCCTTATTTCACCCATATTTTGTCCTAAATGATTTCATTGAGACTCGATATTATTTGATCTGCAAAATAAACTAAAACACATCAACACGTTCATCAAACCCGAGAAACTAAACAAAATATTAAGTTAAAGGGGCGGTAAATATTGATATATTTTCCGCTCATCAACTTTCCTCCCACTAACCACTGCATTTAGGAATTCCTTCTCAAGGAAAACCACATATAGAGCAACAAATACTTTGTTCTCTCGTGGGTGATAGAAGTAATATCCTTTGGTTTCCCTAGGATATCCTACGAATATGCATTTATCCGATTTGGGCTCAAGTTTGGTACCTTCCAAACGTTTGACGTATGCCCAGCATCCCCAAATCTTCAGGAATGAGAAACCCGGTTTCTTTCCTGTCCATATCTCATACGGAGTCTGTTGTACAGACTTTGACGGAACCTTATTCAAAATAAGAATTGCACTGTTTAATGCATATCCCCACAAGGAAATAGGTAGCTCAGTGCGACTCATCATAGACCTTACCATGTCCAACAAAGTTCGGTTTCTCCGTTCGGACACACCATTTTATTGCGGTGTTCCAGGAGAAGTCCACTGTGAAAGAATACCATATTCTTTCAAGTAATCTAGAAACTCATTGCTCAAGTATTCGCCACCACCAGTTCGACCGTAATGTCTTTATACTCTTGCTTGTCTGTTTTTCAACTTCGTGTCGAAACTCTTTGAATTTCTCAAAAGTTTCCGACTTGTGTCTCATAAGAAACACATAACCATAACGCGATGCATCATCCGTAAAGGTTACGAAGTATTCATATCCACCTCTAGCCTGGCTAGACATAGGCCCACATACGTCACTATGAACGAGGGCTAACAGTTTGGTGGTGCGTTCACCTTTACCGCTAAAAGGTGATTTAGGCATTTTGCCTAATAAGCAAGATTCACAGACGTCATATGAATTTGGATCAAATCCATCCAAGTACCTACTCTTCGAAAGTGTGGATATGCGAGTCTTGTTTATGTGTCCCAGACGACAGTGCCACATATAAGTTTCATATTTGTTACTCATTTTGAGCCTTTTGTTTGTTATATTATATGTTTGAGATTGATTTATATACAAAATATAAAGACCATTATTTGCAACAGTAGTGCAAATTTCTGCATCATTTTTATAAACAAAATACCCAGTGTTCCTGAATACAAAAGTATACCCACATTGGGTTAACATGGATACATAAATAATATTCCTAGTCAAACTAGGTACATAATAACAGTCTGTAAGTTCTAGTACATGCCCCGAGGGCAATTCCAAAACAAAAGTGCGAACGGCCAAAACGGCGACTGGTGTCCCATTTCCAACGTGTAGATAAATCTCCCCTGAGGTCAGTCTCCTGCTATTCCACAGATCCTGCACATCAGTACATATGTGAGTACCACAACCAGAATCAAAAATCCAATTTTTAAAACTAGAAGTAGTCATGTTTATTTTTAAAACGGCGACTGGTGCCTTGCCCGCTTTAATCTTCTTTTGGAGCGCCTTGTACTCGCGGCAGTCACGCTTCCAGTGACCCCGCTTGCCGCACTGGAGGCAAACATCCTGAGATTTGTCCTTAGGCTTCCCAGAAGCCTTTAACGATTTGGCTTTGCCTTTTCTTTTATGCTTCTTCTTCTTCACACCTCCAGTCGCCTTGGGCCCAGCCCTTGGTGTCTGAGATGTCGAAGCAAAGTGCGCCTCACGCTTATTGCCCTTAAGCAACTCCTTCTCGGCTTCTTTGAGAATTGACAACAAGTCTCCAAGAGTATCATCAGTGTTCATCAAATTATAGTTTATGATGAACTGTCTCTAAGTGTCGGGGAGAGATTGCAAGACCATATCTATGGTAATCTCAGCCTCTAAGACTATCCCCATCTCAGCCAGCTCATCTATGTCAGCAATCATCTGTGCCACATGGGACTCAACAGACATGCCTTCTGACATACGTGAACGGAAGAGCTTCTTTACTAACTCATATCTCTGTGACCTTCGATTAGATCGGTGAAGATCGTGCAACCTCACCAACATGTTATAGGGATCCAAGTCCCTGTTCTGTCGACGGAAATGCTGAGTCATGGAAGCAAGCATAATAGACTGAGCAGTATCACAATCATTGCTGTGAGTCTTCCAAAGCTACAACTCAAGTAACTGATCAGGTTTGGGCTTAGGCCCAAGAGGTGTCTGTATGGTGTATAGCAGCCTCTCGGCTCCAAGGACTATCCTTAGATTCATTTCCCAATCGGCAAAGTTTGTGCCATTGAAGACATTTTCGCCCATGATAATATCTCAGACATTTCCCTTTCCAGTCATCTTGACTACGATAGTCCAACTATCTAGTCAACGATATTTGGGTACAGTCTAACTGTTACAAGAAAAATAACATTGTATTAGTCCAACTAATAAAATAATTTTGACGAAATAATTTGAAAGCGTGTAAAGCTAAGTATCTGAATGAAATTGCAAATTCAATACTAGCCTCCCACTATTTTTCGGCGAGCCTCTAACCCTATTTCGAGTACTCGAGAAACCCAGTTTCCTAGTGGGCTAGGATCCCCGTTAAATAACACACAACTTTGACTTTGGCCAACAAGCTGTATGATATTTAACTAGGTAGATCTCGAAGATCAATTGGATCTTATCCAATTCCTAGATCCGGTAGGTGGACATCCAAGTCCGAAACATATATACAATATATATGCCAATATATCCAATATATTTTCCTAACCTTTTTCCTCTGAATCAACTAAGTCTTAGCTTTGGCACAACAAGCTTAATAATTCCAGTTAAGTGGGACCCATTGACATGGAAAGCTTCGTAATCAATGTCAATGGATAAGAAGTGATCTTGACTTTGGCCAACAAATCACGACTTGGACAAGACACCGATATGGAACAAAACTCTCATGATTCAAACACATCCGCAATTGACAAAGGTCTTGACTTTGGCCAACAAACCAATGCCAACTTTGGATCTTGAGTAAGAATCACTCAACGGAAAGAAAAACGCTTAATATGTTTTGAGGGTTTTTCGCGTAAATTGGAAACTAATTTATTATCTTTGATTAGGTCTCATCATACACCCTTAAGCATGCATTCTAAAAGCATAATAAGGCGTGATGAATAAATTAATAATGATATGCGGATGGATATGTCACAAATTGTTCCTAGAACAAATCACTCTATTTCCTCTCCCCGGCTAGAACTATTCTAACTTCTTCCCAATTACATAATACAATAAAGAAACCTCATTTACATTGAGGGGAATTGGTGAGAAGAGAAATACAAAGAATAAGGAGATAAAAGGTTGGACACGCAGGTCCAATTTAATAAATTCTAAATTTATTACAATTTCCAAAATTGCTCTCGCCCTTCTAATATCCATCCGATATACATTATTCATACAATGCATTCATGTATTCATACAAAGCATGTTATTCAATCAATCTAATCCAATTAATTAATCTTTGATTAATGATCATCCAATGTTCAAACAACGATTTGATTTGCGCGAGTCCAACTCATTTAAGAATAAATACTTAAAGTACGTATTCTTGAATTATATCGAACTACAACTTTAAATCCAATTTATTTGTATTTAATATTAATTCCAATTTAATTCCAAATTAAATATTTACACTTATTTATTTTCCTTAAAGACTTGGATTCCAAATCCAATCTTAATGGGTCTCAAAGGCCCAATAACATCCAATGTCATTTTAATTAAAGTCCAATGGGCTTTTAATTGATTCTTAAGGCATGGGCTTTGGCCATAATGGATCAAACCCAAAATGCCAAGGCCCAATAGGAATCACCCTATTGCCAACAAATCAATTTAGGCCCAATTATATTCTTTAAAGGGCCAAATGATGTATTTGGACTTTATGGAATTGGTTTTGGGCCCAATTAGATCCAATCCAAAAGTCCAAAACCAAACTTGGTCAAACCAAGCCCATTAAGCCCAAATACACACTTTTAGCCCAATTCCTAATTTAAAGGCTTATTAACATAATTATAATATTCCAAATATCACAATTATTTTAATTAAAGTGTATTAGCCATGATTAATTAATTAACCTTAATATTTCCAAAATATCAATTAACTAATTAATCATGCTTAAGTTAATCAATTTATGCTCAACAGAAATTGAAGCAAAACATATCATTTTCATGCTCACATGCTCTTTGAATTTAACATAAACATTATTGACTTTGATTCTAATCTAATCAAACCAACAATCAACATTTATATCATGCTTTAAACACATCCAATGTTGTAAAAAACAAAAAAATCACACTGCAGTGGACTGTAGTACATTCGGCCACACTAAGGGAAATTTAAAATTTTGATCCAATCAATATTTCTCAAATCTAATCATGCACAACTCTAAGTTAACATAATCTAAGCATGCTCAAATCATCAATTTGAAGAAATCATGTTCAAAACACAAAAGCCCCAAATTTTAATCTCATGAACCCTAAAATTTGCATGCTTAAAATTGGCTCTTGATACCATTGTTAGTGTTCCTAAAACATGCCAAGGATCTAATAAGCAAGAAAAGGTGTTCATAAATTCATTATAAGTTGCGGAATTACTTACATTGAATGGATTTGAGCATTTAAATTTTTGAATGAAGATCTCCAAGATCCAACCTTTGTGTTGATTCCAAGCTTTGAGTTGTTTCCCTATCACCTTTGTTGATTCCTTGAATTGCTAGCTAACTTGACTTTGCAACAAAATCAAAGAGAGAAGAACTAGGAAGCTCACGCCCAAAGCTAGATGAACTAGGGTTTGTATTTTGAGATGTATTACCAAATGAGAGAGAGAGATGCCTTTTGGTGAAAACCAATTTACCCTTTTCACCTAAACAAGGTGGTTGGGTAAATGGTTTCACCAAAACCATTCCAAGGTGGTTGGAAAGTAGATGGTTTGGCATAAATGCCAACCACTCTCCCAACTACCACATTTAAAGTGGGCCCCACATTTGAATTCAAAATTTAAATGGATTCTACAAATATTTGCCGCGGCTCGGATTCGTTTAATCCGATTAAATGAATTTTCATCGCTAAATAATTAAATCTAATTTAATTAAATAACGATGTCTCGTAAATTTATTACGAATGCCGTTTACGACTTAATTCTAAATTAGTCTGTTCGTTCATATTAAAGTCCGACTTTAATTTCGTAATGAAATCCAATTCATATTAATATATCCGATATATTAATTTTAGCCCATATCAATAAATTAAATAGAAAAATAAAATTTAACTATTAAATTTATTTTACCGATTAATTCCAAATTAATCATGCTCTCTCTCTTTCGAACACATTTAATCCCAGATTAAATAATGCTTCAATTAATCCCAGATTAATTTTCTCTCTCTTAATTAATCATAGATTATTTCTAATCGAGTCAACTGTCATCGGTGAATCTTTGGGAAGCGACCCAAGAGACCTCTGGATATGTTGGCAGTAAATCCGGTTATCGGACTATCCGATAAAGTGAGTACCTCGTACCACGTGCTTACCGATTTACAAGACATGGTTGGCTTCTAGCAAAGCACTGTGCCTACCTAATTCTCCAGAAATATTCTTACTGGAATATACAATCGATGTCAGGCGTAGTATACGTAGTATTGCGTATAGCGATCCAGTATCTGATGTCACGTGCAAGGCCTGGGGCTGGAATAGTGTCTGCCTCGTACGAAGCACATATCAGATATCAAACAACTAGTCTCTTTAATATCGGATAATCATGACCTAGTCATATTATCCCTATGGTTGCAACCCTTTAGAGAACCAGTTCTGTATCCCTGCGTGACTATCATCTCCATATGACTGAAGTGATACTTCCGTCTTGACATCACACCCAATACACTACGATTCTCAATAAACCCAGAAGAGGCGTACACAGAACCTGTTAAAGTCCCGGACGACCAAAACTAAAGCATATCGATTGTCGCAAGTACTAGCGGTGCAAGTCTCAGGTTAAGACCAAATACACCTACCTTGAATCGGATTCAAATAGACACATAGTCATACTACCAATGGGATTCCGAGGGGTCTATCTAGAGCGAAGCTATTTCCGTACCATCGGTAAACACAACCTCCTATCACACTTACATTAGTATCCAATACTTAAATATATGAGAACTATACTGTTACGCTTCCATAACACGCACAAGTGTGATACTAGTCTATTCCGTATTATCGATGTCCAGTCTCGATAATACTACGACTAGGGATATTTAATGATTAAACCTTTATGGATTGATACTGTCTCATATCATCTCAATCCGGAACTAATCATAAGGACTTCTACCATTTCTATATCAAAGTAAATAAATTACGAAACGGTAAAAGGCAATTTCATTACTACATAGTTAATTTTGTACAAAAACACAATGTCTTTTACAAACAGTGACGCTATGGGTCATAATTGTCTAACAACATGCCATAGCTTATGCTAGTCCTCATGTACATCCAATCTTTGCACCAAGTTATAAGACCACGCCTAAGGGTCGATGCGTCTTATGACTCAGAAAAGTCAAATCATTGTCAATAGTATGATTCAGGGACAAATTGGTATTGGTCTGTCTAGTAAAGCCTAGTCCTTTGGGTCTATACTTTACAATGGGAGGCAAATTTTAGGCTTAAATTATTATTGAGGATTTTTACAAGTTTAAGTGAATAACTGTCAAATGGATTCCTCCATTGAAAATTGCGCAGAGGGAGTGTGGAGTGAATTCTCTTAAATACCCTTACCTCTTAGGCTCTTATCGCCTTGGTGACAGGAATAAACAATAGATCCTCCAAATTAGTCCAACGCTATAAATATGCTTTAAGGTAAGATTTGAGTAAATGATTATCTAGATCATGTCTTCACAGCTTTTCCTTTTAACTATAAAAAAGTAGTGAGTGAAAGAAGACATCAAATCATTATCTAATTCTAATAATACCTTTGGTTAAATTAACTTTAGTTTGGAAAGTTTTATTAACCCCTTGGTCCCAACCCACTTGTATCTTTTATAATTTCTTTTATTATAAACAAGTGATTTATATTTATTAGCCTTAAAGGTAATAAATCTCTAAGTTTATCACGAAATAATTACTTAGCTAAGGGATAAGCAATACACTCTCTATTTCTTAAAAAGTCTCTAGATGCTTGCACCCTAAAATAATCATGCCAATTCTAATCATACATAGAATCATCAATCACATGAGTTTTAATATGTTGGAATTATTTTAGGCATTAAATAACTTTGATTAATATTTAATTATGATATTGCATTTTATTTTATTCAAATAAATTTACTATTCACATTTTTCTGCAGACGCGTGAACTTTAAATGCAATTTTACAATTCAAATCTTAACCGAATCATGCAAAACTTGTGCCTAAAATTAGGTTCATTGTGTTAGCTTTCCAACGAGCTTTTAAACACTCAATTTAGAGTTCAAATGGGTGAGAACTAATAAAAAAAAATGGCGCACTGATACCGCTGTTGGGAAGCGGCCGTGAGTGCGCAGCGGAAAATCAAAATTATGATGCCGCATTCCCTCTACCCAAGACCCATTTGTTTTTATTATTCTACAAGCCTAGACATGTTAATATATATTCTAAGCATATAAAACTCATAAAACATGCAAAGAACATAAACCTAAACATGTTAACTATAAAAAGAACTCTAATTTTTATAAAGAAAGAAAAAGACTTACTTGAACCGAAGACTCATCCAGTCCTCCCTCCAATCTACAAGCTTTTCTTGAACTCGGCAAGCTCTTCCACATTCCAAAGAGCCACCAAAGTGTATGGCCTCAAAAGGTGCGCACACCAAAGCCAAAAACTCAACGGCAAGACTACGCCTTGAGTGCACGGGTATTTTGCCCTTGGTGCTAGCCTAGGCAAATACCTCAAAACTTTTAACTTGAGGTTCCTCTAGTCAATTAGACTTAAGGATCCTCAAAATCAGTGGCTTACTCTTAAACTTTAGAGTTTCTCACTTATATAAACCCAAGATATGAAAGGTTTTGGTGTAAAAAATTTGTAAAGAATTTTTTGGGTTTATATAGTGCTCCAAAGACAACAAAATTAATTAAGAATCCGATGTGGGATAAAAGCCAATTTAATCTTAGCCATTGGATCTTAATTTAGTGTTTTAATGAGATTATAAAACCCTAACAAGAGTTTGGGCCGAATTGGAATTCAAAACAAATAACAAAAAAAAATTACTATTCATGTTACTATACAAGTTACTATTCACGTGAATAGTAATTTTTTAAATATATTTTTTCCATTTGCCAAAGTGCCCCTATCGTCATTCACCAATCCCTAAGCCACTATGGCACATCATAAATAATCAGTTAAATAATTAAACACATTGAACCATTTATAAATAATTTATACAGCAATCATATATGTTGTTAAAGTTGTACTGTGCACTGTTAACCATTGATTTCGACTTTGTTGTGTGTGACCTTTTGGGTTCCCCTCAAGTTGGACATGAAATGAATCTTGATGATTTAATCGAACATAAATTATCCTCCGATCAGATGGTCGTTTGATTTCAATGCCCAAGGTTGACATCCAACAACATGCCAAGGCCCCCAAATGAGAAGGAAAGATATATACCCCTTCTGTATGAGATTTACATATGATACGGTCCCTCGCTTCACTGTATCCCCACCGTTTGACCTAGGGTACGAAAATTATCTACCCATATAGTCAAATGTATGATGTTGATAGTGTCATAAATCGTGCTAACCCAAGAATCTCACATGATTCTTCAGCTGTGGCCACAGTCTCAAGCACTGATCACACATATCAACCCACGAACTGGAATAATACTCTTATAAGCAAATGTTATCCGAGAGAGTGGAGATTCTCTGTTTTATCTTTACAAACTTCATGTGTTTCAACAAATGACCCAATCATGGCCTTATGATCAGATATTTTGAACCGGGGAAGGAGAATGTCAAAGTTATTTGATCCACACATAAGATTGTAAAGACCTCAAGTCTAAGGACTGGTCATACAATTGATACATGAAAGTTCTCACAGACACATGGGATAAACACTCCATGTGAAAACTTTTGGCGGTCAGTTCGATGGACACGAGCAACTTATGCATCCATGTGATACACCAAGCGGACGGATCTCCGCTAGTAGCCTATGAGATCGGCTACCCCACTTAAGGGCGGATCATATCATCATGCTAGTCTATCCGCTTTGTGAACGCCCAGATTATTCACAAAACTATGACTAGGAACGTTTGAGAGTAATAATTCTCATAAGGCGTGGAAGCCATCATCTTATTACTCAAAGGCCTTTATTATAGTGTTTGATGATTTATATAATCTATGTAAGACACGTATAATAAAAATTATCATTTTATTAATTAATGAAAATATTAAAAATATATGTACATATAGCCCATCCACAAGTTGTGTATAGGGAATATCTCTAACACAAAGGTGAAAGGAGTCAGGTCGGGACACTTCCACCCGAGGTTTGAAAATAACTTGCGGTTATCGCAGTATAGCTGGGGTGTCGATTCCTCAGAGAGATGGTTACATGAACTAATTTACTCAAACAAAAAACGAAAGCAATAACTAAAATAAAGAAAACGAATAAATTGATAATTAAAGTAAAGATAAATAAAATAATGAAAAGATAATAAAAGATAATGGCAGAGAAAAGTAGCAAAGCGTCGGGAATCCCTCTTGTATCAAATTCCTATATTTAGTTATTGATTCCTATTATTACTCAGTAAAAGGTTTCATATCCCAAACCAACAACAAGAAAATATTCAATTTTACGCATATTAAATTCTAAGGTAATTAATGATTATTTTCTTTATGTTATCAACACACAAAAGTCATCATTACGAGTTATCTAACGTCGACAATATACCCTCAGGCAATACTGCAGTAGAAAACCAACAAGCAAAACAACTTTTACCAAAAGTTATGCCCAAATTATGACAGATGCGCAAAACTGAAATTTCCAAAACTGCACTTCGTTAAAACGCCCTTTCAAGTTTCCAATCTCCAAAATTAATATGTCAAGTCCAATTTTTACCCTTATTTGACCCACATTTCGTCCTAAATGATTTCATTGTGTCCCAATATTATTTTATATGCAAAATAAACTAAAACACATCAAAACGTTAATCAAACCCGAGAAACTATAAGCAAAATATTAAGTAAAAATGGCGGTAAATATTGATATATTTTCCGCTCATCAATCAACACACAAAAGTCATCATTACGAGTTATCTAACGTCGACAATATACCCTCAGGCAATACTGCAGCAGAAAACCAACACGCAAAACAACTTTTACCAGTCATAATTAAATTCGCAAACCACACATAGAAGAAGCATGACTGGATCTATATGGGATTTGAAAAAACATAATTTTTGGATTAATAAATCGAAAGATGATAGAAAATAATAAACATCAATTTTATTAAACGATTAAAAGGTACTCGTAGGAATAAAAAACATAAATAATAAAAGTTAAACACAAGAGTTCATCCCTAACTTTACATAGGGGATTAGTTCCCATAAAAGAAATAAGAATAGCCTGAGATTGGAGAGAATTATCGTTCTGAATCATCACATCTCTGTGTCCCGGCTCTCTAATTATTCTTCGCTGTTTCAGCTCTCGGCCTCCGGCAACCCTAGGCTGTTATGCGCAGTCTCTGATTTGCTTTCTGTTTCTCTCGGCAAGATTCTTATTTTTCTATTATGCGCAGCTTAAGCTGCTTCTCCCCCCTTTGTTCTCACGTTTTGTCTTGCTTATATAACACACAAAATAATAAAAACCTAATTCACTAACTGGTCCCACACTTGTCTCTTTCCAATTACCTTCACGCACGGCTTGCTCCTTTTTACTCTCGGCTGCTGGTCTTTTATTGTTTTTGTTGTATTAAGCGCAGCCCACTCACTCTCTTAATTTCTATTTGTTGTGCAGCGTGAGCTACTTCACCACTTGGAGCCTTCTTCACTTGTTGTTTTGTTTGCATGGTTTTTTTTTTTTTTTTTTTTTTTTAGAAGTCAATCTATAACCCTAATCTCATGCGCAAGCTGCCTTCTAATTTTTTTTTTTTTTTTTTCTCTTTTCTAATTTAAGCACACGGCACCCTCTTTAATTTTCCACGTTGCATGGGCATTTAAATTCACTCACATAGCATAGTCTTTTAGAATAGGCAATTTGAACCCTAATTCCATCCTGCAAAATAAATAAGAAATCGGTAAAATAAATCAAATGGTTAAATATTTCCTAAATTAATATTAAGGTCAAAATTATATTAAAAATATATTATATAAAACTTAATACTGAACACTTTCTAAATTAATATAATGATGAAATTTATATAATAAAATATAAAATATAGAATTAAATACTTGACAATAAACCCGAATAAATGTTCTTTCAAAGTGTATTTTCATGCATTTATCAACAAATTTTTAATTCAAAAGAGAAAGTCTTATTCATATTCGAGTGACCTACTTCCATTCTTACAACTCTTTATGGGTCATTTCAAAAGAGGCTTTTACAAATAATTTTCTAGTTCTTGTCTTGCAGTCCGACACATCTTATAGTCTGAACTTGATTCTGAAATTTCGGACTGTGTTGAAAGGATTCCCCCAGACCGAGTCTTCTAAAATCATTTCTGGGCAAATCGGGGAGCCCGGTCGGGACCTTCTGTTCTGACTCCTAGTGGCCCACCCCGTTGGCTCTTTCTCATTTTCCCTCATTCGGGGTGACCACTACACAGATCACGGGAGGCACTCACGGGTACCGATCACGTGCCCCTGGCCGACTAGTTCATATACTGATCCTTGAGCACTACCTTGACCGTGAATCTGAGGACTTGGCAGGCTGAACAAACATCGCGCCTTCCCTTGGAGGAACTTGTTCATTCACGACCGGCGGCGTGCAAACATTACCCATTTTTGACGTTACATTCCATTCTACAGCTTAGTCCTAATGGTGATCAGTGGGATCCTTTTTTACATTCCATTCCACCGCTCAATGAAGAGAGCTATTGTTGCCTTAACTCCTTGGGTACCTCTTCCCCCATTTTTCCGCTATCGTCAATCTTTCTTCTTCTTGCGAACCCTTTCCTCTTTCCACTATGACCAGCTTCCGCTCGCTCCCTTTCTCTACTAGTGAACTCTCCAACCATCTATGATTCCCGTCTTCTGCCATCGTCTCACTACGCAAGCTGCTTTTTGCTCTCTCCCCACAGACGGCGCCAACTGTTGACGGGTGATTTTTGCTCCAGGGGCAGTTACGGGATAATGCTCCCAGGATAATCCTCCTCCAACCGTGAATTTATTTGGTTATGGGGGACCAAAATCAAATTTAGCAAAAGATAAAACAACCACATAATTGACAAGAGGGTTTTACGTGGTTCGACGGAGCGAATCCAACCTACGTCCACTGGCACAAAGTGGGGGATGATTTTTATTACCAAACCAAGCTCGGTCGACCTCTTTTCAAGGGTGGCCTAAAGAAAACCGAGTTGTTTGTTCATCATGGTTTTACAAGTAGTGTTTCTTTTTTACAATTTTTGCTATCCCTTATCAACAAGACTAACTTTCCTTTATATAGTAAGAGAAATACAACAATATTCCACTGTTCCCGTATCTCTATGACGTTAGCCATGCAGGCTTCCGATGATTTGACGGGCTCTCTGCCCCAATTGCTTCGTTGAAAGCAAACCTGCCATCTGATTTCCTGTCACATCACGTTGTTTTATACACTGTCATACTTTATCATTAATGATGACAGTCTGTAAAGGTATTTTGTTCAAAAGTACATGTCAAGGAGAAAGTCCAAATGGTCCTGATCACATGTCGGGCTTCACGAGCATGGCCAAGCCGTGCACCGAACTTTCCTAACTACTTCCGACCTGACCTAAAATGTCTGAGCTCATCATCCCGATCCAGGAGGAAAAGTAGGACCGAGACGAGATATTGGACTACTGTGGTCGGTCTCGGATCGGTTTCTGAGACTTAAATCATATTGTGTCCTCTGGTCGACTAGATCAGGGAAACCGGGTTCGAACACCATGCCTGGTCGAGGAGTAACCAATACCTTCTGAACATCTGTTTTTCCAAAAGAAGAAAATCAATTTCTGCCCTTGTCGTACTGATCAAATACTTTGTCATAAAAACACCATCAATAAAATATGATATGAGTGTTTGATTTCTGGAAAAAAGTGAGAATGATTGAAATATAATTGGAATTTTTTCTTGAAGCTCTCCTTAAGCTACAAGCTTATTTCGTAGCAAGTTCCTTTTGATCAACTGTCAATCTTATTTTGAGTGAAAATATCTCGAGTTTCTAAGTTTTAACTTAATGGTTGAGTCTAAATTTTCTCAATTCACTTCAGACTTTATTCATTTAGATCCGGATGTACATCAGATTTCCTCGTACTATTAAACATGAGGGTCTCTCTCCTACTTGCTGATTATTTAGACTTGAAACTGATAAATGAGATGTTATTTCATTGATAGTCACAAAACAACTTTCACAAAAAAGAAAATCCTTTCTTGGCAGGGTAGTTTAAATTCAATAGATGTTATATGAGAAGTTGATTAATTATAAGATGTGATCTGATTTTTTTCAAGTGAACATAATTTAGAAGATTGACTAACGTTTATGAAAATATTGGTTTACAATATGGCCATGCTGACATTAAGGGGAATACTTGGAAATAATAGATCACTCCATATTGATTAGAATATGATGTTCATAATATATAATCATCCAAATTCAAGGAGATATCATGGAATATTTGATTAAAAAAAAAAAAAATTACATCATGTGGAAATTAATGTGAGCTGATATAAGATTTAGCTTAATAATTTAATTATTTAGTGCCTGATGTGCTTTGATATAGTTACTAGATCTCCATACATTCGCACACTTTTAAACGGGTGGGTATCTCTCTCAATTGTTTATTATTCATATTTTGCCTAAAAATATTATTCGATATCAAATAACGACTTAATTAATAATGAAAACATTATGAAATTTTTACGAAAATGATTTTCCGAAAAATAGCATAAAACATGTTTTTGGCCGAACTGACCAACTAAGTCAGCTCCAATAGTATTTGGACAGTTCATAGGCTCACTAAACAGTGACCAATCACTACAAGAAAATTGACTTTTAGTGGTGAAAATTTTCTTCACTGAAAATTGATTTTTCGTCAATAAAACTATTAGTGGCAAAATTTAATTTCGTCACTGTTTCGTAGCTATAGGTGCGTCACAAAATATATTAGTAGCGAAAATTTATTTTACCACTAAAACTAAACTTTTAGTAGCGAAATTATATTTCACCACTAAAGGTAAATACTTTTAGTGGCGAAAGTATATTTCGCCCTTGAATAGCTTCACGCATATCGATTATATGTGGTTTATTTCTTTTGTTTTTTTAAGTATTTTTTCTTTTATGCTCTTTTCATCATTCATTTTTTCTCAAACGATCTTTCTTTTTTTCTGTTCCAGCCATACCAAATATCATAAATAATTACAAATAGAGACAGATATCTACGCAAACAATCATCATCATCTAACAACTTCATCAACTAGTCACTTTGTCAACTACCTAGGTTCTTACTACTAGAAACCTACTTATAAGTGCTTTTGAGTCTAACCTAAATGACTTACTCAAGGCATCAGATAAAAGTCAATTGGAAACTTATCATTTTTAAGATTTCATCTTAAAGCAAACAAACTCATCGTTAGACTTATGCTTCACTGCGTATGACTAAAAATATTTCTTTTTTATTTTTGATTTTTTAATAAAAATATGTAAAATAGCAGGACTAATACTAACATACACACCCCCAAACTTAAAACTTATATTGTCCTCAATGTAAGATAAGCTTAAACAAATAATAAGGAACAACACTACCATGCATGAAGTTGATCAGGGTTCTGCTGGTCAGAATTTAGCTACGCGAGCTGTTTAGTTTGCGCTAGTACCTGCATAAATACACATTCAAACTATTACACATGTAAATAGCACACAAAAATAAAATAAAATTAAAGTAAAGAAAACAAAACAAAAAAACGCATGGGTTGCTACCATACTAACACTAAGTTTAACATATTCAACTAGACGTTCTCTGAAGATATTCATTCAATGAGGCTTTAATGTGGCTTTGGATGTCCTAGATAGGACAATGCAATGGCCATTACTCTTCAAGCGCCTCTTCCACAAATGAGAGGACAAATAAAAATATTTTCCACTTTGTGCGCCAACCACCTTCATCAACCTTTTAGGTTTATGGGGTCTTGAATGGAAAAATAGATTTTCGGGAGATCTCTTATGATGATTGACTTTGAATGGTCGTGACATTCTATCAAGCTAATGATCAGTATCCATGATTCTAGCTTTCCCATATTGTGATGTGTCCTCCAGTGTCAAGAGATTTTCAATAGGCTCACACAACCGCTCTTGCCTAACTCCTTATTCAACCACTTCTTCATAGATACATGATAAGTGGTGAATATGTTAGTATTTACCGCCCCTCTAGCTTGATATTTTATAAGTAATCTCTAGTCTTATGAGAGTTTTGACGTATTTTGGGTTCGTTTTGTAGATAAAAATAATATTGAGACTCAATAGAATCAACTTGAGATGAAAACGGTAAAATATAGAACAAACAGGGGCAAAATTAGAATTCAGAAGCGCGTAGAGACTCTCATAATAAAAAAATCGAGGAAAAATATGTTGAACAATGTGCGTCGCAACACTTAACACTATACGTCGCGACACTAGACCACGTGTCATGATGTAGACTACTGAACATCGCGACTCTTTTCATTTATTTGCTTTAGTTATAATAAACTCAACCAACAATCACATTTCAATTTCAATTAGATACTTGTAGATGATCAGCTTTAATAATTAATAACGTGAGTAATAAGTCCTCGTGGGATCGATATCTTTTATATTACTTGAGTGATACGTGCGCTTGCGTAAAGTGTGAAAATCACTATCAAATTTTTGGCGCCGTTGCCAGGGATTTATTTATCTTTTATTAATAATTTTGAGATTAGATACTTCAATTATTATCTAAGTATTTTCTTTTTTTCTTTTTTTGTTTAAAATCTATTTCAGATTCTTAGACAATTACATGAGAAGAAGTATAAGCTTCGAATTTCATCCGCTTGACCTGTAAATCGAAAAAAATCTTAAATAGTTGAGAAGGGAAAGACGAGAAGATCAAGAAGCATAGCTCAACATGAATATTCAGTAATGTGTACCTTTGGAAGTAGCACCACCAATTCCCTTTTGGGATAGGATAATTCTGGTGGTAGATGGCCTCATATCTTGCATTATTCTGTCACCAATGCCTGCAAACACTTGTGACATCAAGACATGCATTCAGATGATCCAACAGTCGGTCCAGTTTGGGGGAAGAGCAATTGAAGACCCCAATGCCTGTTGGATAAAATGACCCATAGCGTCACTATTTGTACAGATCATGGTGTTGTTGTACAAATTAACTATGTGACAAGGAAATTGCACTCTCATCGTTTGTGATTAGATCACCATAGATATATAAATGAGGAGAGGTCCATATGATTAGTTCCTGGATTGAGAATGATATGAGACAGTATCAGTCCACGAAGGATTAATCATTAAATATCTCTAGCCGGAGTATTATCGAGACAGGACATCGATAATGCGGAATAGGCTAGTATTGCACTTGTGCGCGTTGTGAGGGCACAACGGCATAGTTCTCATATATTTAAGTATTGGATACTTATGCAAGTGCGATAGGAGGTTGTGTTTCACCGATGGTACGGGAAACAGCTTCGCTCTGGATAGACCCCTCGGAATCCCATTGGTATTATGACTATGTGTCTGTGGGAGTCCGACATTAGGGTAGGTGTATTTGGTCTTAACCTAAGACTTGCACCGCTAATGC
Source organism: Zanthoxylum bungeanum (assembly GCA_019454045.1). Classification (NCBI taxonomy): domain Eukaryota; kingdom Viridiplantae; phylum Streptophyta; class Magnoliopsida; order Sapindales; family Rutaceae; genus Zanthoxylum; species Zanthoxylum bungeanum. The sequence goes on from SKCR01021849.1 coordinate 68,112, forward strand.
TTACGACAATCAATATACTTTAGTTGAGGTCGTCTAGGACTCTAACCGGTTCTATGTACGCCAACTGCTGGGTATATTGAGAATCGTAGAGTATTGGGTGTGATGTCAAGACGGAAGTATCACTTCAGTCATAGTGGAGATGATGTCACGCAGGATACGGTATTAGTGCTCTTAAGTGTTGCGCAACCATCGGGATATTATGACTAGGTCATGCATATCCGATTATAGAGACTAGTTACCAGACATCCGACATGTGCTTCGGACGGGGCAGACACTTATCCAGCCCCAGCCCTAGCACGTGACTATCCGATACTGGGCCGATATAAACAATACTTGGTAGACTACGCCTGATATAGATCTTAAATATTCTTAGATGGATATGTCCGGAGAATTGGTTAGACTTGGTGCTTTGCTAGAAGCCAACCTTGTCTTGTAAATCGGTAAAACGTAGTACTTGGTACTCACGTGTTCGGATAGTCCGATGACCGATTTGACTACCAACATATCCGGGGATCTCATGGGTCGCTTCCCAAAGATTCACCGATGACGTATGACTCGCACTTTTATTAATCTGGGATTAATATGATGACAGAGAAAATTAATCTGGGATTAATTACAGAGATATTTTATCTGGGATAAAATATCAATTTAAAGAGAGAGAATGATTAATTTGGAATTAATCGAGGAATTAATATTTGATATATTAAACGAAATTCGATTTCGACGCGGAATTAAAATTAGATTTTAATTCGGGCGAGCGGATTAATTTAGAATTAATTCGTTAGCGACGTGAATAGTGATTTCGCTAGGCGTAATCATTTAATTACGACGCGACGGAAAATTCGTTAATTTAGAATTAGCGAATCCGAGCCCGAGATTATTTACGAGCGCATTCGCATTTCGAATTCGAGCGCGGCTCGTCAAATCAAGCGTCAAATCATTAGTCGCGTCAAGCGTCAAATCACTTGTCACTTTGAGTGATGTGACTTGACAACTTGATTGAGTTGACTTGATGTGATGAGTGATGTGTGTGGTTGGCAATTAAGCCAAATGTGTTTGAAATGAAATGGAAATTCATTTCATGTGTATTAGATACACAACAACACACACAAAAACGCATAACACTTTTTCCCTCCTCTCTCTCCTCTTCTTCTTCCTCTCATCTCTCACGTTTTTGTTCTTCGTGAGGCAGTGAACTGCCGAATTTGAGAAGCAAAAATGAGGGAAGCAAGTGTGTTTTGTGGCAAAACAAGAGTGCTAGCACACTCCGGATCAATGCGAAGGTGATAGGAAAGCTTACCCATGAGCCGGGATTCAATAATGAAGCTTGGAGCTTCAAATCTTGAAGACAAGGGGCCCAAACACTGTTCACAGCAGCCCACTGCTTTGCCAAAGTGTGCAGAATTTCGAATTTTGTTGCCCAAATCGTCGCTCAACCGCTCGATGTAAGTATTCCGCACTTCCGTCGTTGTATTTCACTTATGATTCATGCTTGAGTTTTGATCTTGGGACCTCTAGAAACTCCAACAATGGCATCAAGAGCTTAGGTTAAAAGCATGAAAAAGTTAGGGCTAAAATTTGGGCAAACTTGATTTTGAGCATGATAAATTAAATTGGATGGATTTGTATGCTTAATTGTGTTTGAATTGAAGATTGATTGGGTCAATTTCAAGAAAATTTGATTGGATCATTTTTTCCCCAAATTTCCTCCTTTGCCGAAAATTGATGAAGATTTAATGTCTTGGGATTTTTTATTTTTGACAATTGGATGTGTTGGAAATCATTCGGGAATATGATTTGATGTCGATTGCGGAATCAATTGGATTGAATTCGAATCGCACGAAAAATCCCCAAATTGCCAAGTATGTCATAAAGCTTGAAATTGGGTAAAATTGATTTAAGCATGCAATTATGAAATTGGATGATAAAGTATGCTTGAATGTATTTTAATTGATGATGGTTGGATCAATTTGATTAAATATTGTTTGGAACAAATTTCCCCAATTTTGATGTGTTGGCCGAATAGGAGTATGCCCTAAATCTTGGTAATTTTGTTTCGTTGATCATTGGATGACTTGAAACGATTGAGGATGTTGATTTAATGTTAATTTGGATTTAATTGGATTGAATTCGGAATTGACATAAAATTAGTCCACATTACCGAGAGTATTAAAGCATGTAATGGGTTTGATTTTAATCAAAATGTGTTGGACATATGATGATGATAATGAGCATGATTAATTGTATGAATTGATGTTTTAGAAATGTTAATTTGGGTGATTAATCATGATATACACTTTAGGTAATTAAATTGCGAAATTGGATTTGTGTAATTTAATTAATTGGGCTAATTTTGGAAATTGAGCTTGAATTGTTGTTATTGGGCTTTGTTGTACAAAGTTTGTTTTAGGCAAATTGGATTGGATCCAATTGGGCCCAAAACCACTTCCATAAAGCCCAAATGCGACATAATGGACCTTTAAAGTTTAATTGGGCCTAATGGGCCAGGATTAATTTAAAGGCTTATGGGGTAAATCCCGGATTGGACTTTGGTTGCGGGTTTGACCCGAGTTGACCAAAAAGACCACGCCTTAAGAAATAATTAAAAGCCCATTAGACTTTAATTAAATTAATATTGGATATTAATCGGGCTTTGAGACCCGTTGCGATTAAATTTGGAATTTAAGTCGTAAAAGGTTTATTATAAAGTGTGATATTTAATTTGGAATTAAATAGTGAATTAGAATTAAATACAAATTGAATTGGATTTAATTGTGTAGTTTAATTTAATTCGGGAATTCGTACTTTAAGTACTTATTCGCAAAACGAGTTTGACTCGAACAAAATCAAATCGTTGTTTGAACATTGGATGATCACTAATTATCAAGATTAATTAATTGGATTAGATTGATTGATAACATGCTTGAGTGAATACATGGTTGTGATGCATGAATAATGTATATCGGATGGATATTAGATGGGTGGGGCAATTTTAGAAATTGTTGTAATAAATTTGATTTATTAATTGGACCTGCGTGTCCAGCCTTATCACCTCATATTCTTTGTATTCTCTTCTCACCTATTCCCCTCAATGTAAATGAGGTTTCTTTAGAAGTGTAGTGTAACGGGTAGAAGAAAATTTTGTGCTAGCGGGAGAGAGAAAGTGAGAGATTTGATCTAGGATCAATGTGTAAAATATCCATCCGCATATCATTATTATTTATCATATGCGCTTTATTATGTGTTTAGAATGCATGTTTAAGGGTGTATGATGATGAGACCTTAACAAAGATAATAAATTGGTTGCCAATTTGCACGCGAAAAACCCTCATCAAATATCATGCGATTTTCCTTCCATTGAGTGATTCTTGCTCAAGATCCTAGATTGGCATGGGTTGTTGGCCAAAGTCAAGCCCTTGTCCGTCGAAGATGTGTTTGAATCACGAAGCTTTGTTCCATATTGGTGTCTTGTCCAAGTTGTGGTTTGTTGGCCAAAGTCAAGACCACTTCTTGTCCATCGACATTGATTACGAAGCTTCCATGGTCAATGGGTTCGCACTTGACTGGGATCATTAGGTTTGTTGTGCCAAAGCCAAGGCCTAGTTGATTCAGAGGAAAAAGGTTAGGTAATACATTGGATGTATTGGCATATATAATATATGTTTAGGATTTGGAAGTCCACCTACTGGATCTAGGAATTGGATTGGATCCAATTGATCTTAGAGATCTACCTAGTTAATTATCATACAATTTGTTGGCCAAAGTCAAGATTGTGTGATATTTAACGGGATCCTAGCCCACTAGGAAACACGGTTTCCCGAGTACTCGACAGAGGGTTAGAGGCTCGCCGAAAAATAGTGGGAGGCAAGAATTGAATTTGCAATATTCGTTCAATTACTCGCCATACGCGCTCATTCAAATTATTTCGTTTAATATTAAATGTTAGTTGGACTAATATTTAAATTGTTGTTTTAAAAACAGTTGGACTGTATTATACTTGATTATATATAATTGGATTATATTAATCAATATATTTGAATTAATTAATTTCAGTTTACAGTTGATTTTATAATTGGATTATAGTAATCAATGTAATTGAGGTTAATTAATTTGGATTATATTTGATTATATAGTTGGACTATTATAATCATTATAATATATATAGTACCACTAATCGTTGATTAAATAGTTGGACTATTGTAATCAAGATAAAATTGAAAAGTTGGATATTTAAAATATAATCTGGGATTAAAATATTTTAAATAATTTTATTTTCAAATTGGGAATAAATAATAGGTTACTTTATTTGATAAAAATACTTATTATACCTTACGCCCAAAATTAAGCAAAATAAGTAGAGCATAAAATCTTTGGAAGATTTATGTGATGATGACTTTAGTGATTAATTTAATATACTTGTCATAAATCTAATTTTAGATTTAAGAAGTATTAAATTACAATTAATAATTCTTGGAGAATAATGACTATCTCAAGGAGATAAAGTCAAAGTTTGGCAATTGGGCATGTAGCACGAGGTGCACATCGTTTCGATATTCTAAAACCCAAGGCTTGGCCTAAGGTTTCTGAATATTGAAAAGGATAATTGACATATCCCAAAGTGACTACCATTTGGATATGGCAGACACGAAGGAATTAAAGAAAGGGCAAGGCTCTTACTTTGAAAATGTTTGTCTTAGTTATGTTCACAGCTAGTATTGAAATTAGATTTTAAATATTTAGTGTGGTACATAAAATATATGTATTGATGTTCAGAATCTACTTTGAGCAGGATACTGACTTCAAGCTGAGATTGCTCTGCGAATCGGAAACGGGACGAAAGTCACTGTTTCGACCGTAGATACCTAAGTTTAGGAACTACCCTTCGGGTGTGTACTTAAATTAGGAACTGTTATAATGTAACTAGTTGGACTAGTAACATTATATATATATCAGTGTTTAATCCGTTGCGGATAAACCTTTATATTCTAGAACACTAAAGTGTTTCATTATATAAAGATGATCTGAGATAAAACCATTAGATGTGAAAAACAGATTTATATTTTGAATATAATTAAAATCTCAAACATATAAATGACAAATAAATAGCTCAAATTGATTTGATCAATAGAGACTTATTTGTGGCATTGTTGTCTGGGACACAATTAAACAAGACTCGTATATCCACACTTTTGAAGAGTGGGTACTAGGACTGATTTGACTATTCAAATAAAGTTTGCGAATCTAGTTTATTAGGTAAAGTACCTAAAACACTATTTACTTGGTAATAGTGAAAGTGCCACCGATCTGTTAGCCCTATTCATGGTGAAGTTAGTGGGCCCATATCTAGCTAGGCTAGATGTGAACATGAATGTTTCGTGACCTTAACGGATGTGGCATCACGTTATGGTTATGTGTTTCTTTTGAAGAACACAGATCGGAAACTTTTAGAGTTTCGACACGAAATAGACAAATAGATCGACTATAGTATTATACCGTCACGGTAAGACCGTAATGAAAAATACTTAAGCAATAAGTTTCTTATATACTTGAAAGAGTATAGTATTCTTTCAAATGAGGACTCCTCCCGGAACACGTCAAAGTGACGGTGTGTCCGAACGGATTAACCGAATCATGTTAGACATGATAAGGCTAATCATGAGTCGCTCTGAGCTACCATTTCCTTCAACGGATAAGTTTTAACAGTGCAATAACATATTTAGAATAAGGTTCCATAATAATTTGTTTGACAGATTACATATTAGATATGAACGGGAAAGAAACCGGGTTTCTCATTCCTGACCATTTGGGATGCTAGGCATATGTTTGGATGATACCAAACTAGAACCCAAATTGGATAAGTGTCAATTGTAGGCTATCCTAGGGATACAATAAGTATTGTATTTATACATCTCACCAGAGAACAATTAGATTGTTGCTCACCATGCAGTTTTCCTTAGAGGAATACAGACATGCAGTGGTAAGTGGGAGGATAGTAAAACTCGATGAAAATCGGAGTAATACTATTCAAGGCACCTATCCTAATGGAACATAAATAGTTCATCAAGGATGAAACTATTCCATTAATCTTATCTTCGAATACACAAGAACCGCGTAGATCGGAGAGAGTCAGAAAACAACCTGGGGTATGGGTTTCTGATCTCACCTATAAAGATGTTAATCTTTTAAGGTATACAACCTGATTACGTATGGGGTAGTGATACAAGGTATCGACTCCCTATTATGACAAAGTGTCATGAGTCCGAAATGGATTCCATGTATATCAACAAGTTTGGATACTAGTTGATGTACCAAAAGACATTGTGCCTATTGGTACTTTATAAGTCTTCAAGGAAGACATACATGGAAGGCAACATACCAACGTACTAAGCTAGGCTTGTAAAGTAAAAGGTAGAGTTATCAACATTGTGTTGATTCCGACGAAACCTTTTACATGTTGCCATTGTAAATCCATTTGGATAATGCTTGCTAAATATGTGTATTTCATTTATGAAATATGACAGCTTAACGGAAAATCGCTTTCCTGAAAAGGAAACCTTTCGGAGGATGTTTATAACATCCTGTCGGTTTTTTCGTACCATAACAAGCAAACAAGGTTTGCAGGTTATTCGATCCATGTTTGGATTGAAGCAAGCATTGGTTCTAGGAATTGTCGTTTTGATGTAATCATAATGGTTTATGATTTAATTCAAAACGAAATGATTCTTGTGTATATAAGGAGGTTAGTGGGAGCGCACTGACAGTGAAATTCCCAATAAAGCAATTGGTGAAAGCTTGGCTTTCATAGATATTCATTCATAGAAATTCTCCGTAGAATTCTTGGGAGTAACAACCTTTATTCAAGGAATAAAGATCTATTGGGCTAGATTTGGAGTTGTTAACACTCTCTGAGAAATTGTACATTGAATAATGTACGTAACCTGGTGTCTCATACGCTTTGAGCGTATGGAGTAACAATCAGGACAATCCAAGTGATAGTCACTGGATTGAAGTTAAGAACATCTGTTAGTATCTTAGAGAACTAAAGATGCTGTCTTAAACTATGGAGTAGGAGAACTTGAAGTGACTAGGATCACTGCTACAAGTTTCCAAGCCGGTAAATACTGCGGTACTGTAAAGTTTGAATAACGGGACAGTGAGCTGGAAATATTCCGAGCAAGATAACTGTTGCCGAATAAACAACAAATGCGGATTATTGCTGCAGCTGAGGCAGCAATAGAAGCCATTTGGATCGATAATAAATCTAATTAGATTAGATATAGTTCTTTTAGCAGCTGAGCTAGGCGTCAGCACAGGCTAAGGAATTAAAGGTCTCATCGACGATCCAGATATATACTTCTATATTCATCTGATTCGTTCGGATCATACATCGTGGCGATGTGTGATCGTGTAAATCGCGTTAGACGATAATTATGCAAATCCGCTGACGAAAATCTTTTCTCAGCAATTTGAGCGAACCGTACACAGTTCGGGTGTTAGACACTCGAGTGACTGGCTATGTGCCAAGTGGGAGATTGTTGGATAAAATGACCCATAGCGTCACTATTTGTACAGATCATGGTGTTGTTGTACAAATTAACTATGTGACAAGGAAATTGCACTCTCATCGTTTGTGATTAGATCACCATAGATATATAAATGAGGAGAGGTCCATATGATTAGTTCTTGGATTGAGAATGATATGAGACAGTATCAGTCCACGAAGGATTAATCATTAAATATCCCTAGCCGGAGTATTATCGAGACAGGACATCGATAATGCGGAATAGGCTAGTATTGCACTTGTGCGCGTTGTGAGGGCACAACGGCATAGTTCTCATATATTTAAGTATTGGATACTTATGCAAGTGCGATAGGAGGTTGTGTTTCACCGATGGTACGGGAAACAGCTTCGCTCTGGATAGACCCCTCGGAATCCCATTGGTATTATGACTATGTGTCTATGGGAGTCCGACATCAGGGTAGGTGTATTTGGTCTTAACCTGAGACTTGCACCGCTAATGCTTACGATAATCAATATACTTTAGTTGAGGTCGTCTAGGACTCTAACCGGTTCTATGTACGCCAACTGCTGGGTATATTGAGAATCGTAGAGTATTGGGTGTGATGTCAAGACGGAAGTATCACTTCAGTCATAGTGGAGATGATGTCACGCAGGATACGGTATTAGTGCTCTTAAGTGTTGCGCAACCATCGGGATATTATGACTAGGTCATGCATATCCGATTATAGAGACTAGTTACCAGACATCCGACATGTGCTTCGGACGGGGCAGACACTTATCCAGCCCCAGCCCTAGCACGTGACTATCCGATACTGGGCCGATATACACAATACTTGGTAGACTACGCCTGATATAGATCTTAAATATTCTTAGATGGATATGTCCGGAGAATTGGTTAGACTTGGTGCTGTGCTAGAAGCCAACCTTGTCTTGTAAATCGGTAAAACGTAGTACTTGGTACTCACGTGTTCGGATAGTCCGATGACCGATTTGACTACCAACATATCTGGGGATCTCATGGGTCGCTTCCCAAATATTCACCGATGACGTATGACTCGCACTTTTATTAATCTGGGATTAATATGATGAGAGAGAAAATTAATCTGGGATTAATTACAGAGATATTTTATCTGGGATAAAATATCAATTTAAAGAGAGCGAATGATTAATTTGGAATTAATCGAGGAATTAATATATTTGATATATTAAACGAAATTGGATTTCGACGCGGAATTAAAATTAGATTTTAATTCCGGCGAGCGGATTAATTTAGAATTAATTCGTTAGCGACGTGAATAGTGATTTCGCTAGGCGTAATCATTTAATTACGACGCGACGGAAAATTCGTTAATTTAGAATTAGCGAATCCGAGCCCGAGATTATTTACGAGCGCATTCGCATTTCGAATTCGAGCGCGGCTCATCAAATCAAGCGTCAAATCATTAGTCGCGTCAAGCATCAAATCACTTGTCACTTTGAGTGATGTGACTTGACAACTTGATTGAGTTGACTTGATGTGATGAGTGATGTGTGTGGTTGGCAATTAAAGCCAAATGTGTTTGAAATGAAATGGAAATTCATTTCATGTGTATTAGATACACAACAAACACACACAAAAACGCATAACACTTTTCCCTCCTCTCTCTCCTCTTCTTCTTCCTCTCATCTCTCACGTTTTTTGTTCTTCATGTGAGGCACTGAACTGCCGAATTTGAGAAGCAAAAATGGAGGGAAGCAAGTGTGTTTTGTGGCAAAACAAGAGTGCTAGCACACTCCGGGATCAATGCGAAGGTGATAGGAAAGCTTACCCATGAGCCGGGATTCAAATGATGAAGCTTGGAGCTTCAAATCTTGAAGACAAGGGGCGCCAAACACTGTTCACAGCAGCCCACTGCTTTGCAAAAGTGTGCAGAATTTCAAATTTTGTTGCCCAAATCGTCGCTCAACCGCTCGATGTAAGTATTCCGCACTTCCGTCGTTGTATTCACTTATGATTCATGCTTGAGTTTTGATCTTGGGACCTCTAGAAACTCCAACAATGCCCACATCAGTAACTTTTTAGAAGTATGCAGCACATTAAATTACAACTGAAGAGCAGAGGAAGCAATGTGCTTGCGTGTATTACATACTCTTTAATGGTTGGAGCTAAGGGCTAGCTCCATTCACTACCAACAGGATCCATCAAAACTTTGAACGGCCTCGCTTCCAAGTTCCTTATAAATTACTTTCCCCCAGCCAAGATAATGAAGTTGCAAAATGACATCATATCCTTTGTGGAGCACGATTCTGAATCCCTCTGTGAGGCATGAGAAATATATATGGAACTGCTTCGAAAATATCCCCATCCTGAGATTGTAAAGTGGCTGCAAGTCCAAACTTTCTACAATGCGCTTACTAGGATGATGAAGACCACAGTAGATGCAGCAGGTGGAAGTACATTAATAGGAAAATGAGAGAATCAAGCTTGGGATTTAATAGAAGAAGTGGCTAATAATAATTCCTTGTGGCCAATAAATAGGAATATGCCTCATCGAGTAGCAATAATCCACGAGGTAGCAGTTAACATTGTTGTGAGTGCCAAGCTAGATCAAATCTACAAATGCTTGGAGATTCTAAGCATACAAGCTGTGAAAAATATTGGATCTACAAGTACACCATATGGAGTAGGGTCAGATGCAGAGTCCCACATTCTATATGACGAGTCTGTAAACTATGTTAGCAATTTCAACAGATAATGACATAATACATACTCCAATACTTACAACCCATGATGGAGGAACCACCCTAACTTTGCATGGAACAATAATTCTAGGGGATTTATGAAAGGAACAATCATTCCCCTGGAATTCAACCACAGAACAAAGGACAATGGTATGAGAAGAAGCCAATAATATAAGACTTGTTGACATATTCAAAAAGCAAGAAGCAAATATGATGTAGTATTTCAGAGTCAAACAACATCTTTGAAGACACTAGAAAATTAGTTGGGACAATTGGCCAATGCTTAGAGCTATAGACCATAAGGAACCCTTCCTAGCGATACAGAACCAAATCCTAGAAGTAAAAGAAATAAACAGTGTCAAGCTATCTCTTTGAAGAGCGGTACTATAATAGATAAAAATATTGGAGTCATAAACTTGATGAGCAAATTCCAACAACAACGGGAAATAGTAAAGCGGATCATAAGTCAAATGATAGGGGCACAAGAGAAAATGATTTAGTATAACTGCACATCATCATTCCTTGCACCACCATATTTTCCACAACTTCTTCAAAAACACAAGTTGGATGGCTTCTTAGAGATTTTCAAAAGGCTGCACATCAACATTCTATTTGCACAAGTATTAGAGCAAATGCCCAGTTATGTCAAATTTATGAAGGACATCATGTCTAGAAAACAGAAACTATGTGATTTTGAAACAGCCGCACTTACTGAAGAATGTAGTGCTATCATTCAAAGAAAACTCCCTCCAAAACTAAAGGACCCTGACAGTTTCACCATTCCTTGCACCATATGGAACTATTATTTTGGTAAGGCTTTATGTGATTTGGGTGCCAATATTAACTTGATGCCTTTATCTATCTACAAAAAACTGAAGCTAAGAGTGGCAAAGCCCACCTCAGTCACTTTACAACTTGCTGACAGATCACTCACATACCCAATAGGACTGTGGAAGATGTATATGTCAAAGTGGATAAATTATTTTTCCCAGCAGACTTTATTGTGTTGGATATGAAGGAAGATATAGAGGTACCCTTCACCATGGGAGGCCGTTCTTGGAAATATGACGAACCATCATAGATGTGAAAAAGGGTGAACTAACCATGAAGGTTCAAGATCAGAAAGTAACTTTTAATATGTTTAAAGCCATGAAATTTCCAAGTGACAAAGGAGAAGAGGAATGCTTTAGACTTGACATTATAGATCGTGCTGTTGGTTATTTCTAAGGTCCCAAGATCAAATCAAGACATGAAAACATGCATGAATACATCAACAGAGGTAGCGGAATACTCACATTGATCGGTTATGTCGATTTGAAGACGAATCAAGGCCAAAAACGTACTGCCCTGCTCACGCCACTGCAACCAGTCCATGCTCACTGTCTTGGCAGTTTCGGGTCTCAAAACGAAGCTCCAAACTCCGTCGGATGAGTCCCGCCTCATGGGTGAACCTCCCTACCACCTTCGCAAGACTCGTAGTGTGCTAGCACTTGCGGTTTTCACCATGAAAACCCAACCCTTGCTTCCCTTTAGTGTCACGTTTTTCTGGTTCAAAACCAGTCCCAAAATTCTGTTTTGGGCGTGAGAGGAAGAGAGAAAATTGAGAGAGAAGAAGTTTTATGTTAAGTTAAAATGATTTACCAAAAATCAATTTATATTTATGCCATAATTTTTATTAAATTAATAATAAAATTATGACACAAAACATGCAATGGCTTAGAGTGTCAAACACTCAAACTCCATGCAATGACATTGAGTGCAATGTACACAATCTACATGCAAAGCATTAGAATGACATGTGTCATGTGGGCCCCACACGTTTCCAAATGAAAGTGGGCCCACGTGCACTCACGCGTTCGGGTTCAATATTTCCGAAAGACCGAGCTTACGTCGCGACGTTAATTAAATTGAATTTAAATAAATAATTGCGCCTAGCGAAATTATTATTTATGTCGCTAACGAATTAATTCTAAATTAACTCGTTTGCCCGAATTAAAATCTAATTTTAATTCCGCGTCGAAATCTAATTTCGTTTAATATATCGAATATATTAATTTACCGATTAATTCCAAATTAATCGTTATCTCTCTCTAGACGATATTTTATCCCGGATAAAATATCTCCGTTATTAATCCTAGATTAATTTTTCTCTCTCTTATGTATAATCCCAGATTATTCAAGAGTGCGAGTTGTGCGTCATCGGTGGATTATCGGGAAGCGACCCATGAGATCCCCGGATAATCTGGCAGTAAATACGGTCGTCGGAGTATCCGAATCACGTACGTACCAAGTACTACGTTCTACCGATTTACGAGACAAGGTCGACTCCTAGCAAAGCACCAAGTCTACCTAATTCTCCGGACATATCCATTAAAGAATATTAAGATCTGTATCAAGCGTAGTATACTAATGTATTGTGCGTATCGGCCCAGTATCGGATAATCACGTGCTAGGGCTGGGGCTGGATAAGTGTCTGCCCCGTCCGAAACACATATCGGATGTCTGGTAACTAGTCTCTATAATCGGATATTCATGACCTGGTCATAATATCACGATTGGATGCGCATCACTTTAAGAGCACTAATACCGTATCCTGCGTGACATCATCTCCAATATGACTGAAGTGATACTTCCGTCTTGACATCACACCCAATACTCTACGATTCTCTGATAAACCCAGAAGAGGTGAACACAGAACCAGTTAAGATCCCCCACCACCAAAACCAAAGTTTACCGATTGTCGTAAGTATTAGCGATGTAAGTCTCAGGTTAAGACTATACACACCTACCTTGATTTCGGCCTCCCATAGACACCTAGTAATAATACCAATGGGATTCCGAAGGGTCTATCCAGAGCGAAGCTGTTTCCCGTACCATCGGTGAAACACGACCTCCTATCGCACTTGCACAAGTATCCAATACTTATATATATGAGAACTATGCCGTTGTGCCCTCACAACGCGCACAAGTGCAATACTAGCCTATTCCGCATTATCGATGTCCAGTCTCGATAATACTACGGCTAGGGATATTTAATGATTAATCCTTCGTGGACTGATACTGTCTCATATCATCTCAATCCAGGAACTAATCATAGGGACCTCTCTTCATTTATATATCTATGGTGATCTAATCACAAATGATGAGAGTGCAATTTCCTTATTACATAGTTAATTTGCTACAACAACACAATGATCTGTGCAAATAGTGACGCTATGGGTCATATTATCCAACACGTGCCATCCAGGACACAAATGTAATGCAATCCGTATCAGACAGACTTGAACCATCCATTACTAACATGTCCAATGAAGAGTTAGATAAGGAGATTCTGGAATGTATGAACTATCTTGATGCATCCCCTAGCTTCAGGCTAACACCATATGCATAAATCTTATAACTATCGATAAAAGGGCGAATCAAACCTTCAGTGGAAGAACCACCATAGCTGGAACTAAAGCCACTTCCAAGCCACATTCGGTATACATACATGGAGGATTCTTCAACTTTACCTGTTATTATTGAATCTTCTCTAACTATGGTGCATAAGAACAATTTGTTAAGATTGTTATGGGAACATAAGAAAGTTATTGGTTAGACTATAGCAGACATTCGAGGGACCAGTCCATCATTCTGCATGAACAAGATTATAAGAATGATGAATACATAGATACAATGAAATATCAGTGAAGGTTAAATCCAATAATGAAGAAGATGATATAGAAAGAAATCATAAAGTGGTTGGATGCATACATCATCTACCCCAACTCCGTCAGCTCTTCGGTAAGCTCGATACAGTGTGTGTTCAAGAAAGAAGGAATGATTGTAGTCAATAATTATAAGAATAATCTGATTCTCACAAGAACAGTTATTGGTTGAAAAATGTGTATGGACTGTAGGAAGTTGAATAAAACAACAAGAAAACATCATTTCCCACTCCATTCACTGATCAGATTCTAAATAGATTGGCGGGACATGATTACTACTGCTTCATAGATGGGTATTCAGGGTATAATCAGATAGTCGTCACTCCAAAAAACCAAGAGAAAACCTTATTCACGTGCCTTTATGGTACATTCTCATTTCCCAGAATGCCATTTGGGCTTTGTAATGCCCCTACCACCTTTTAATGATACATGACAGCCGTCTTTTCAGACATGATAGAACAAAGAATGGAAGTCTTCATGGATGACTTCTCAGTGTTCGAGGATTCCTTTGATCACTATTTGCAGAATTTGAGAGGGTACTGAAAAATATGAAGAGACTAATCTGGTACTAAATTGGGAGAAATGCCACTTTATGGTGCTGTAAGGAATTATTTTGGGACATCGGATCTCGTAGAAGCGTAGTGAAGTAGGTAGAGTAAAGATTGAGACAATCGAGAAACTACCTCCTCCATCATCTGTCAAGAGGATTTGAAGTTTCCTTAAGCATGCAGGGTTTTAAAAAAGATGTTGAGGCAGATATGGAACCCCTAGGGTTGGATCGGTGCCCCACGCAGTGGAAATGGGTCTAACCCATGGATATCAAGTATGGCTGCAATTTTAAATAATTTAATAAAATATTATATTTCATTAAGAGTGTATAGGAAAAAATTAGGGCTGAATCGGAGTCCGGAAACTCCTAAATAGGATGAAACAAAATTTAGCACTTGTAACACGTGCTGCGCGCACTACAGTTTTTTTCTTTGTTCATTTAATCTCCTTCAGCTCACTTTACAGTGAGCTCTCTAATTTCTTCCAGTCTTCCCTACACACTTCAAAAACATCCAAAATTAAATTTTAACATCAAAACCAGCATCAACACATATAATAAAAATCAAGTTATTAAAAATATAAAATTTTTTACAAAAACATAAATTTATTCTAAATACATACTTGCATAAATTTTGAATCCAATACACAAACCAAATTAGAATCCCAATAAGAAATGTCTCGTGAATAATTCTAGGTCTCCCAAATGTGGTCAAGTGATTCTAGAATGATAGTCATCTCTAAGCTTTAATCTACAGTTCCAAACTCTAATTTTATGTTTATGTCTAACATAAATATTTTGATCTAATAACAAACATATTGTGTTTATACTTCTAAAGTATCCTAACACAATTTATTAGCCTTATTTCAACATTAATTTATGTGATCATGCATCTAATACATAAAAGAACATAACTGAATAGATGGTCAAACTTACCTAGCAAGCTTGATGCAAATATCAAATCTTCTTCTTTTTGTTGAAATGGTAGGAGAACTTCCAAGGTTTGCAAGCTTCACTCCAAGATCGAATCTTGATTCAAATGTTAGCAAGCTTAAATCCAAGATCCAATCTTGATTTCTCCTAGATGAAATGTTGTAGATGCTAGGGTTGGTGCTCTGAGCACCAATTTCTTGTGTATTTCCCTGTAAATACTCTTGTATATATTTTATTAATGAATAAAATATACAGTTTCTATAATATAAATTTTTTTATCATGTGGTAAAGACGTAAATGACCATAGAGTGATTAGTTATGATACAGTTGCAAAAGCATCGCAACCGACATTGAGTAGTATCATAACCGTATCATTCTTTAACTAATCCTGGTAAAGGTTTACA
This sequence comes from Zanthoxylum bungeanum, assembly GCA_019454045.1. NCBI lineage: Eukaryota > Viridiplantae > Streptophyta > Magnoliopsida > Sapindales > Rutaceae > Zanthoxylum > Zanthoxylum bungeanum. The sequence goes on from SKCR01021849.1 coordinate 83,946, forward strand.
ATTACTTGGTTAGTAAGAAAACCTGCTGAGACCGGTACGTGTCGTATATTTGAATGTTGGATTCTAATTGTTTCTCAATGAATCATGAGTCTCAGGAGACTCATATAGACACGTAGGTGTTTATATCGGATCAACACTGAACGGCTCGTCGAAGATTCTTAATAGATAATACACCAACGTCAATAAGAATCTTTTCGGGTTGAGTGAGCATAGTGATCCTCCGACTTGAGGTATCACTGTGGATGTATGAGGCATCCTCCACACTTTGATGGCAGTCAAGTCACTGATCTATTTAGATCAAACCTCCGCCTGTTCGTTGGGTGTGGACTGATCCTCATGATATCCTGTGTGTATTAAGATAGGATCAGTAAGTTCTGTGTACAGAGCATAGGTATCCTTTATGGAATTAGCCATCTGTTAAATTCATGGGCTCGTGGTACACTGTAGAAATTAGTTCTAAGTGTTATTTAAGAGATTGCTAATAGAATCGTCGACGGGATTTTACCTAAAGAGGTTTGATGTTTATATCTATATCTCTAGGATAATCCGGATACCTGTGACGGAAGGATTATACGTATGCAGTGACCTCCACCTGTATGGGTTAGAGATGTTATCTGTGTTCGTCATAATTTACAGGTGGGTAGATTATGGACATGAAATTGGATTTCGGGACTGATATGCCTGAACCTAGAGAATCTCACTAATGAGATATACTCGTTGGGCACTGGGGTAATTTTTATAAATAATACTGATTATTTATAAGTCGTCTAACGCTTAAACAAAAATACATGCTTTTTGAGATCGTTCGGCCATTTATTAAATGTCGAATTGTGATATTTGACATTATTATTAAAATATGTATTTTGATTATTTATTGTAAATATAATACATATATTTGAGATATTTGTATTTAATTATTCAAATGTTGAATAATTGAATTAATTAAATATTTAATATCTTTATTAATTAATAAAGTAAGATAAATGACATGTTTTAATTGGATAAAGTGGCCAACTATTATTGGTTTCATTTAACATGATTTAATTGGTTTATTTGTGATAAGGATTGAATTATTTGATAATTTATTACTACAAATAAATATTAAATCATTTTCTAGTTAATAAAACAAAAAATTAAAACTTGTGGCTTATATTTTTTTTCTACATTTTCGATAATGTGAAGAAAATATATAAGCCTAGTTTTCATTTTGTTTCATCATTCCAAGAACCCTAAAAAATCAAATACAAAAGAGAAAGAGAGAAAAAGGAGGAAAAAGAAAGAAAAATGCTTGAAATAAAGGATTTTTGGAAAGTTTTCTTAACATTTTCCTTCATGAAAAATATTTCTATTTTACTAATCCTAAACATGTGTAGCTTAGTTTGTTCTCTACTCTTTTATGCATGTGATTTGATGATTGGAACTTGGATGGAAGTTGGAAGCATGTATTTTAAGTTAGAATGCTTAGAATTGTTCATTAACCTTTCTTTTTGCCATTTTGATGGCTAATTTCCATTCTAGAGTCTATTAGCCACTCATAAATGAACTAATATTGTTCTTGAGCTATTTCATGATGGTGAGGCTTGATTGGTGTTGTAAGAATTAAGTTAAAGACTTGAATTTGATTAGTTCAGTGTTAATTTATTAATTTGTGAAATTATAAAATTAGGGTTTTTAACCATCACCAAATTTGGGTATTTTCATATATGTGATGATATTTAGTGTATATATGATGTATATTAAATTTGGGAATTTTTGGATTTGATCTTGGCATGTTTTGAATAAAAAGGACCAAATTACAAATTCTTAAAAGTTGAGGGACCATTCGGCAATAAGAGGAAAATTATTTTCTTGAGTTATAAAATTGTATTTTCATGTATAAGACATGAATAAAGCATTTTGGAATTGGTTTGGAATCAATTAGAATTGTATTTGACAATTTTGGACTAAAATTATTAAAATACAAATTTTTGAGGCAAATTGGTAAATTCTAAAAAATCTGATTTTTGGGTAACAATTTCGGTTTTTAAATATTGAGTAATTTAAATAAATTATTTTATTTTAATTATCCAATAAAAATAATTGAAAACGGAAAATTTTAATTTTCCGCGATCCGCTGCGTTTACTCGAATTACCGCCCAAAACCCCAACAAAAATGGTATCAGAGCAGGTCTGAACCTCGACACATTATATGAATATGCCTTTAAATTCATTGTTTAATTATGTTCTCATTTGATACATGCTTGTATTTAATTAATTTGATTAAATAAAATAAGTTTAATCTTTGTGGAAAATCTATCATTAATAAGGTTTTAGTAAGTACTATGTATTGGATGCATATTTCTTAGTCTTTCTTGTCAATACGATTTATGGATATCTGTTCTATGGTTGCATCCGAGATCGTGCCAAAGCATTGGGGGTGTAGTTCATAGAAAGTTATCCATACCGGATGTATATGTGAAACTAGATAAACTCAAGCGAAAGCGAAAATCCTGAACGTGCCAAAGCTGTCAGGACTACGCAAGTATCTTGAATTTATCATTGACAAGTTTAACCTTGGTACGCCTCTCTGTGAATGTGCCAAATCTGACACAATGAGAAACGGTCAGGACCGGAACCCAAGAGTCACTATTGAGTGATTGACAATGACTTGTCTACCTAATGAATATACGTAGGCGAGATCGTGCCAAAGCTGTGAGATGAAATATATTCATGGGATCCACCTTTCGCTAATAAATTTAATTTGATTAATTATTTGTTTGCATTCTATTTGGGGATTACAGTATGCATGTAATAGTGGGATTGCAGATTAAAAAATTCATGATCTATTTATGATTTGTTTGATTTATATTATATGAAATTGTTATGTCTGCTAACTGTTTTTCGCTATTTATATGATAGATTTGCGATGGCGGCACCTGCTCCTATTCCTTTTGCTCGTATACTTGATACGAACAAGCTTAAAGGCGCCGAAAATTTTGAAGATTGGGACTTGGATCTGAGATTGTTCTTGGGTTGAGCAAATAGAATATGTGTTGGAAGGTCTGTTACCACTGGCCATAGCACTTGATGCTACACCAGAGGAACATGAGACTCTCCAAAAGTGGAGAGATGATGATAGACGAGTCAAATCATAAATTCTCAGTTCCTTGGCACCAGAGCTTAAGAGGCAATATTTTTGATTACTCGATGCATATACTATGATGATGCAGCTACTGAGTCCTTTATGAACCAAAAACGTGTCTCGGTTCATAAAATTGAAATAGAACTGTTCCATGCAAAGTTGGATGAGGGACAGGATGTAAGCCCTCATGTGCTTCATCTGATTGATTTGATCGAACAGTTTAGGCGCTATAATTTGTAGGAAACGCTTTCCTCACGCAACGGAAGCGGCTTAGGCTCACGGATTGGACTTGAAAATTTTTTCTGCCTTTCCCTTTGAGTTGCCGAATCTGACCAGTAGGTATACTGAAATTTTGCTTCTATTTCGGACAAGATTTCAGCCCCGGAATGCCCCTGAAACAGTCCCCGAATAGCCGAACTGCAGTGAAATAACGAACTGTTTTGAACCCGTTACGCAACCGAACTGCACCCAAAACAGCCCCTGATTTGCGTGACATGCTGTGATGTTTTAGGTCTGATTTTTCACTAAAAAAAAAGTCTAAACTCAGCCCCAAAATGTCTCCAAATGTTTCCCAAAATTTCGGATTAAAACAAATTCAAACGAACCCCCGAAACCCCTTTATAGCAAGATGCGACAGTGAAGAAAATTACTCTCACTGCCGTGAATCAAAAATGAATGGAGGAGATGAATTTTTGTTCGTTCGACACCAAAAGATCTTCCGTACTATATCTTACAACCAACGGAAACAAGTGTGGGCTTGACTCACACAAATTAAATCTCTAAATACTTAGAGAATCTTGTCACAACAATATTTTTCTTATTTTTGTTCTTGTTCTTATTTTTCTTTTCTCAACAATTGAGAGAGAATGAAGAAGAAGATGGAGGCTAGGGTTTTTCAAGAATGAGAGAGAGCAAAAAGAAAATCAAATTTTTTATATACTTAGGTCAAATTGTTTCCAAAATAAAACAACCATTCCCCTCCCCATAAGGTGAAAATCGGCCAAAGCTATATTTTTTTAATTAATTTTGTAACATGTAATATTAATATTCATAAAGGAATTATATGTTACAAAAATAATTAGTTATTACCTTTTAAAAAGGTGTAACTACTAAAAACAAAGCCAAGGATTTCTTGTTTCCAATACAATCAAAATTCTTCCCCTTATTGCTTTGAAGAATTCGGCCATAATAAGAAAATAATAATAAATTTTGTAACATCAATGTTTAATTTCCATAATAGAAAATATGTTACAAAATAAAAGGATTAATTGCCAATAAAAGAGATGTAACATCCAAATAAAGTCCAAGGGTTTCCAAAAACCCAAATTTTGGAATTTACACAATCAACCTTTTTATTTAATTATATCATATACAATTAAATGCAAAGTGTTTAATTATCATATAATTATTAAAACTATATATTGACTTTTAATATATAGTTCTAAGTGTGACAAATAATATTATTAATCATATTAATAATATTTATACCTTTGTGAGTATAAAATTGGACTATCCAATTATACTAAATCCGCTATGGTATATTGAGCTAGCATGAGGACCAAATGGACCTACGGTTCCGCGCTCCAATAATCTCGAAATATTAATTAAGCTCTTAATTAAATACTTTGAATTATTAACTCCGGATTATTCCACTAAAAACCTAAAGCTGCACTCTCGTTGCCGCTGATGATATATTAAGCCGAACCAAGTCGGTGTCCATCGATATAGTCATTACATATGAATTGACCCTTCACGAGTATCTCGTAATTAGAGTCGGGTCATAATATCCGTTATACCCCTCTAATTATTTTTACTTTAAGTACCATTGATTCTCTAATGAACAATTTATTTATAACTATTATGAATTTTAATCTTTCTATTCGTAATAGAAAGACTTGAGCGCTCAAATCGTTCAAGCACCGAATCAACCCTTAAGAAAGATACTCCTCTACTTCTCGCAAGAAGGAGTGAACTCCATATCCATGTAAAACGTCCCCAGCTACACAACAGACCATGCCCCCAAAATACGTAGCTATTGGCCGGGACTGCTACACCAACCTCACCTTTGTAAATCAAAGGACATGGCCTATCATGCAGGAGTTCGTAGTACACTCAAGATTAAGATCAATCCATATATGACCATCTAGTAGATAAAAATGACTTTCTTAGTTTAACGGATATTATAAGAATGTCATTTCCATCTGGGTCCAGTCCTATATGATCGCATCATACAAGGTGCCTCCATTCTCATGTCTCTACATGGACGATCCGGATCAAGATCGCCATACAAATATAGAATGGACCGCAGCTATAGATAAACCATAAAAAAAGTACCCGCTTTGGTTGCTCTCTATGGACTATTTAAAATTACCAACTTCAGACTTAAATGCTCTTGTGTATGACACTCATACACTAAGTCTAAAGGCACATAAGTAATCTAGGGTATTTAAGATGATATATAATATGCGAAAATTAAACAAATAATTTGATAAATGAATAATGCATCGTTTTATTTCAAAACACATAAAACTGTTTACATCACATGTAGCTCTAGGGCATACATCCCAACATAATGTCCCTCTCAATGACACTTTAGGACAAAATGTCATACTAGGATCTCTGCTAGCATTATATCGCAAATTTGTAATGTATTTCAATATAAATGGGATTAGCTGTTCTTACTATGAGCTACATAAGATGCTGCAAACTGCGAAGGAAGATTTGAGGAAGAGAGTACCAACTCGCCCTCCTAAACCCACTGCTCTTCCTGTTTCCTCCCAATCTAAACAGAAAGGGAAGAAGAAGAAATGGAAGAAAAAGAATGGTATAAATCTTCCACCACAGGGTAAGGTAGCTAAACCCAAAAGAGCTGCCGAAGATAAATACCACCACTGCAACAAGATCGGCCATTGGAAGAGGAACTGTCCTGATTACCTGGCCCATTTCAAAAAGAAAAGAGCATCTACTTCATGTACTTTTATTTTTCCCATTATTAATATCTCATTAGCTTGTGAAGCTGTTGATGAGTGGTAAATATATCACTATTTCCCACTCATTTTACCTAATATTTTATACAGTTTCTTGAGTTTTGTGAATATTTTGATGTGTTTTGTGTTATTTTATAGATAAATAAAGTATCAGTACTCTTTGGGAGCAATTCACGGCCAAAAAATTGAAAAACGGACAAAAAGGGAAAAACTGTCATTTGTGCATCGCAACACGAATCACTTCTGCGTTGCGACCGTTAACATGCGCCAGTTCTTGCTAAAATGCGTGGTGCTAAAGTGCACCAATCATACAAATGTGCACTGGGACACGTGTCACCATCACATGCTGTATACAATCAACATCGCCACATCATCATAATTATTTAGATGCGGACGACGCCAGGACAAGTGTCAGCCGATCCAAGTTTTACGTCGCAATTCACGGTGTGTCGCGACGCGCAAGGGTTGCGCATCGCAACGTGCGTAGCCTATTGGTGCCTATAATAATGTCTGATTTCTCCTTTCGGAGACCCCATTATGCTGTGGAGTTACCGGAGGAGTCCACTAGGAAACAATGCCATTTTCTCTCAAGTAATCTTGAAATTCATTGCTTAAGTATTCACCATCTCGGTCAGACCTTAGTGACTTAATACTTTTATTAAGCTGTTTTTCTACTTCAGCTTTGAAGTCTTTGAATTTCTCAAATGCTTCAGATTTTTACCGCATAAGGTACACATACCCATATCGCGAGTGATCATCGATAAATGTAATGAAGTTGGAGAATCCACCTCTAGCGGTGACTGACATTGCTCCATATACATCAGAGTGTATGAGTTCTAATGTCTCTGTTGCACGCTTTTCTTTACCTTCGAAGGGTAGTTTGGTCATTTTACCAAGTAAACAAGACTCACAATTTCCATAAGGTTCATATTTGAAGGGTTTGAAATACCCATCCTTATGTAGCTTAGCTAATCTTGTTTCATTGATATGACCTAAGCGACTGTGCTATAGAAGTGATTCATTGAGATTATTCGAGTTAACGTTGTAAATATTAGAGGTTGAACATTTTTTGTTAGTTTGTAAGACATAGATACCTTTATTCATAATACCATCACCATATTTTATTTCATTGAAATAAATAGAATATTCATTACAACTTGTTAGGCATGAAAAGCCTTTATTGCATAAAGAAGAAATTAAAATGATGTTCTTTACTAGAGAAGGTATATAAACACAATCTTTCGAAAAAACTAATGAATAAGTCCCCACGCACAATGCAGCCAGTTTTGCTCTATTACCCATGCGAAAGTCAACCTCCCCATGACAGAATCTCCTACTGTTTCTCAGGCCCTGCATATTGTTACACTAGTGAGTCCCACAACCGGTGTCAAGCACCAAAGTAGAAGTTTCAGAGTTTTGAGAATATAGTTCAATCATATACAACATAGTTGAAGCATTGGGCTTCTTGGCCTCTTGGGCTCCCCTTGTTGGATAATATGACCCATAGCGTCACTATTTGTACAGATCATGGTGTTGTTGTACAAATTAACTATGTGACAAAGGAGATTGCACTCTTATCATTTGTGATTAGATCACCTTAGATATATAAATGATGAGAGGTCCCTATGATTTGTTCCTGGACGGAGAATGATATGAGACAGTATCAGTCCATGTAGGATAAATCATTAAATATCCCTAGTCGTAGTATTATCGAGACAGGACATCGATAATGCGGAATAGGCTAGTATTGCACTTGTGCGCGTTGTGAGGGCACAACGACATAGTTCTCATATATTTAAGTATTGGATACTTATGCAAGTGCGATAGGAGGTTGTGTTTCACCGATGGTACGGGAAACAGCTTCGCTCTGGATAGACCCCTCGGAATCCCATTGGTATTATGACTATGTGTCTATGGGAGTCCGACATCAGGGTAGGTGTATTTGGTCTTAACTTGAGACTTGCACCGCTAATTCTTACGATAATCGGTAGACTTTGGTCTTGGTGGTACAGGGCTTTAACCGGTTCTGCGTACACCACTTCTGGGTTTATCAGAGAGTCGTAGTGTATTGGGTGTGATGTCAAGACGGAAGTATCACTTCAGTCATAGTGGAGATGATGTCACGCAGGATACGGTACTAGTGCTCTTGAGTGATGCGCATCCAATCATGATATTATGACCAGGTCATGAATATCTGATTATAGAGACTAGTTACCAGACATCCGACATGTGCTTCGGACGGGGCAGACACTTATCCAGCCCCAGCCCTAGCACGTGACTATCCGATACTGGGCCGATATACATAATACTACGGTATACTACGCTTGATACAGATCTATATATTCCTGTAAGAATATTTTTGGAGAATTGGGTAGGCATGGCACTTTGCTAGAAGCCAACCTTGTCTTGTAAATCGGTATAAACGTAGTACGAGGTACTTACGTGTTCGAATAGTCCGACGACCGTATTTACTGCCAACATATCCGGAGATCTCATGGGTCGTTCCTGAAGATTCACCGATGACGTATGACTCGCACTTTAATTAATCTGGGATTAATTGGAAGAGAGAGAAAATTAATCTGGGATTAATTACGGAGATATTTTATCTGGGATAAAATATCGTTTAAAGAGAGAGAACGATTAATTTGGAATTAATCGGTAAAAATAATATATTCGATATATTATATGAAATTGAATTTCGACGCGAATTGAAATTGGATTTTAATTCGGGCGAACGAATTAATCTAGAATTAATTCGTTAGCGACGTGAATAGTGAATTCGCTAGGCGTAATCATTTAATTACGACGCGACGAAAATTCGTTAATTTGGAATTAGCGAACCCGAGCCCGAGAGTGATTGCGAGCGCATTCGCATTTCGAATTCGAACGCGGCACGCAAGTCACATCAAGCGTCAAATCGCTAGTCACATCAATTGTCAAATCACTTGTCACTTTGAGTGATGTGACATGACATGTTGTCACTTTAATAAAGTGACTTGATGTGAATAGTGATAGTTGATTGAAAAGCACTTTTTGCTTTTTGCTTTTTGACTTTTGCTTTTTTGAAAAGTAAAAGGAATTTTTTAATAGAGATGAAAAGTGGTAAAAGGTGTTATTATTATTAATTTTGGAAATTAAAATATATAAACCTAATTGCACTTTTTCTCTCTCTCTCTCTCCCTTTAACGTTTTTCATCTCCCTCTTTTTCCCTCCTTCTTCCTCTCACGGCTTTGAGCCGATTTCTTCCCATTTTTGGCTTATGGCCGAATCTATGAGAAACAAGGAAGAACATATGGTGCTAGCACACACACATGGGTATATTAAGGTGATAGGGAAGTGAGTTTGTGAGCTTGGAATCTCAAAGCTTGGAGCTTTAATGAGGTCTTTAATGGCCGAAATTTTGAGGATTTTCACAGCCCAACACCGTACAGTTCAGTAGCTCCAAGATGGCCAAAACCGAGCTGATGGAGGAAGAAAAAGACTTGTGTTCTTTGCATCTCAAACCAATCATTGTGAGTATATGTTTCCGCCATTATTCCTTGATGTATTCATGCGATTTCTTGCTTGTTTTGGATGATTCTTGGGACCTAATTAGGAACTCAACAATGGTATCTTGAGCCTTGAACAAGCATGAAAAAGTTAGGGTTAAAATTGGGTAAAACAATTTGGGCATGTTTTGATGAAATTTTTTGTTATAGTATGCTTAAATGAGTTGGAATTAATGATTGATTAGATCAATTTGAAGAAATTGTGTTTGGAACAAATTTCCCCAATTGTTTGTGTAGGCCAAAGTTGACAAAATTGGGTAAACTCAATTTGAGCATCAATTGATTAAATTGTTTAGTATAGTATGCTTGAATGAGGTTGAATTGATGTTGTGCATGATCAATTTCATGAAATTTGGTTGGATCCATTTTTCCCCAATTTTGGGCATGGCAATTTGGGTAAACTTGATTTTGAGCATGTTTGATGAAATTGGATGATTTAGAATGCTTAAAGTATGTTTAATTGAGGATTGATTGGATCAATTTGTTGAAAATGAGTTTGGAACAATTTTCCCCAAATTGCTTATGTTGGCCGAAAATTGAGACCCTAATATATTGGTGAATTTTTGTTTGTTTGATCATTGGATGACTTGAAACAAGTGGGTAATGTTGAATTGAAATTTGATTGGATTGAATTTTGATTTGGAAACATTTTCCCAAATTAAAGTAGGCTTGGCCGAATTCAATTGGATATGAAATTCATTGTGTTTTTTGTATTTTGATTCATTAGATGAGTTTAATTGATTTGGGAAATGATGATTGTGGATTCAATTGGATTGAAACCGAATCGGATTGGAAAAACCCCTAATTACCGAGAACAAAAGCATGTAAAATGGGTTTGATTTTAATAAATTGTGTTGGACATTATTTGATGTAGAAATGCATGATAAAGTATGCTAATTGATATTTTAGAAATATTAATTGGGTGGTCAATTGTGCATTACACTTAGGTTAATTAATTATGGAATTTGGAATTTTATAAGTTAATTAATTTGGGCTTATTTTGGAAATTGGGCCTTATAGGTTGTAATTGGGCTTTTGGGCTTGGTTGTACCAAGTTAGGTTTAGGCCAATTTGGTTGGATCCAATTGGGCCCAAAACCGCATCCATAAAGTCAAATTATGACTTAATGGACCTTAATTATTTAATTGGGCCTAATGGGCCAAAATTAATTTAAAGGCTTATGGGGTAACTCCCGGATTGGATTTTGGTTATCAGTTTGACCCGAGTTGACCAAAAGTCCACGCCTTAAGAAATTAATTAAAAGCCCATTGGACTTTAATTAAATAAACATTAGATGTTAATTGGGCTTTGAGACCCATTGCGATTAAATTTGGAATTTAAGTCGTAAAGGTTCATTAAATAAAGTGTAATATTCAATTTGGAATTGAATAGTGAATTAGTATTAAATACATGTTAAATTGGATTTAATGTTGTAGTTTAATTTAATTCAAGAATTCGTACTTTCAGTACTTATTCGCAAAACGAGTTTGACTCGAGCAAAAATCAAATCGTTGTTTGAACATTGGATGATCACTAATTATCAGATTAATTAATTGGATTAGATTGATTGATAACATGCTTGTATGAATACATGGTTGTGATGCATGAATAATGTATATCGGATGGATATTAGTCGGGTGGGGCAATTTTAGAAATTGTTGTAATAAATTTGATTTATTAAATTGGACCTGCGTGTCCAGCCTTATCACCTCTATACTCCTTGTATTCTCTTCTCACCTATTCCCCTCAATGTAAATGAGGTTTCTTTAGAAGTGTAGTGTAACGGGTAGAAGTAAATACATGTGCTAGCTTTGGAGAGAGAAAATGAGAGATTTGATCTAGGATCAATGTAAAGTATCCATCCGCATATCATTATTATTTTATTTTCATACTCACTTTATTATGTGTTTAGAATGCATGTTTAAGGGTGTATGATGATGAGACCTTAACAAAGATAATTAAATTGGTAGCCAATTTGCACGCGAAAAACCCTCTCAAATATAATGCGTTTTTCCTTCCATTGAGTGATTCTTACTCAAGATCCGAGATTGGCATGGGTGTTGGCCAAAGTCAAGCCCTTGTCCGTCGAAGATGTGTTTGAATCACGAAGGCTTTGTTCCATATCAGTGTCTTGTCCAAGTTGTGGTTTGTTGGCCAAAGTCAAGACCACTTCTTGTCCATCGACATTGATTACGAAGCTTTCCATGGTCAATGGGTCGCGCTTGACTGGGATCACTAGGTTTGTTGTGCCAAAGCCAAGGCTTAGTTGATTCAGAGGAAAAAGGTTAGGTAATACATTGGATGTATTGGCATATATAAGATATATGTTTAGGATTTGGATATCCGCCTACTGGATCTAGGAATTGGATGAGATCCAATTGATCTTCGAGATCTACCTAGTTAATTATCATACAATTTGTTGGCCAAAGTCAAGATTGTGTGATATTTAACGGGATCCTAGCCCACTAGGAAACACGGTTTCCCGAGTACTCGACAGAGGGTTAGAGGCTCGCCGAAAAATAGTGGGAGGCAAGAATTGAATTTGCAATACTCGTTCAATTACTCGCCATACGCGCTCATTCAAATTATTTCGTTAGATTAAATGTTAGTTGAACTAATATTTAAATTGTTGTTTTTTATAAACAGTTGGACTGTATTATATTTGATTATATATAATTGGATTATATTAATCAATATATTTGAATTAATTAATTTCAGTTTACAGTTGATTTTATAATTGGATTATAGTAATCAATGTAATTGAGGTTAATTAATTTAGATTATATTTGATTATATAGTTGGACTATTATAATCATTATAATAAATAGTACCACAAATCGTTGATTAAATAGTTGGACTATTAGAATCAAGATATAAAAATGAAAGATTAGTGTTTAAGACATAATCCTGGGGGTGAAAATGTGTTTAAACGACTTTAATTTTCAAATTGGGAATAAATTTCAGGATGGTCCTGGAAAAATAATAAGTTATTATTTGATAAAATAACATATTATGCCTAAGCCTGGAGTTAAGCAAATAGTAGATCATAATCTTTGGAAGATCATGTAATGATAACTTAAGTGCTTAATCCATTATGTTTGTCATAATTATGTTCACAGCTAGTATTAAAATTGGATTTTAGATACTTAGTGTGGTACATAAAATATATATATTGATGTTCAGAATCTGTTTTGAACAGGATACTGACTTCAAGTGAGATTTATCTGCGAATTGAAAACGGGACGAAAGTCGCTGTTTTAACCGTAGATATCTGAATTTAGGAACTACCTTCGGGTTAGTACTTAAATTTAGAAACTGTTATAATGTAACTAGTTTGACTAGAAACATTATCTCTATATCAGTATAACCCGCTGCGGGTGTACCTTTATATTCTAGAACACTAAAGTGTTTTATTATATAAAGATGATATTGAGATAAACACATTAGATGTGAATAACAGATTTATATTTTGAATATAAATAATATCTCAATTATATAACATGACAAATAAATAGCTCAAATTTTTGATCAGTTAAGAAACTTAATTGTGGCATTTTGTCAGGGACACAATAAACAAGACTCGTATATCCGCACTTTTGAAGAGTGGGTACTAGGACTGATTTGATTCTATTCAAATAAAGTCTACGAATCTAGTTATTGGGCAAAGTGCCTAAAACACTATTTACTTGGTAAAAGTGTAAATGCCACCGATCTGTTAGCCCTACTTCATAGTGAAGTTAGTGGGCCCATGTCTAGCTAGGCTAGATATGGATATGAATATTTCGTGACCTGTACGGATGTGGCATCGCGTATGGTTATGTGTTTCTTTTGAAACACAAATCGGAAACTTTTAGAGTTTCGACACGAAATAGACAAATAGATCGGCTAAAGTATTAAACCGTCACGGTAAGACCGTAATGAATAATACTTAAACAATAAGTTTCTAGTATATTTGAAAGAGTATAATATTCTTTCAAATAAGGACTCCTCCCGGAACACGTCAGTTTGATGGTGTGTCCGAACAGATTAACCGAATTTTGTTAGACATGATAAGGTTAATCACGAGTCGCTCTGAGCTACCATTTCCTTCGACGGATATGCTAAACAGTGCAAGAACTTATTTTGAATAAGGTTCCATAAAATCTGTTTGACAGATTACATATTAGATATGAATGGGAAAGAAACCGGGTTTCTCATTCCTGATAATTTGGGTATGCTAGGCATATGTTTGGATGATACCAAACTAAAACCCAAATAGGATAAGTGCCAAATGTAGGTCATCCTAGGGATACCGTAAGTATTGTACTTATACACCTCACAAGAGAACAATTAGATTGTTGCTCACCATACGTTTTTCCTGATAGGAATACCGATATGCAGTGGTAAGTGGGAGGATAGTATAACTCGATGGAAATCGGAGTAATACTGTTCAAGGCACCGAATCTTAATGGAACACAAATAGTTCATCAAGGATGAGACTATTACCATTAATCTTCGAATACACAAGAACCGCGTAAGTCGGACAGAGTCGGAAAACAACCTGGGGTATGGGTTTCTGATCTAACCTTATAAAGATGTGAATCTTATTGAGGAATACCAACTGACTACGTATGAGGAAGTGATACAAGTTATCAACTCCCCAATTATGGCAAAGTGCCATATAATCCGAAATGGATTCCATGTATATCAACCAGTTTGGATACTAGTTGATGTACCACAAGGCATTGTGCCTAATGGTACTAAAAGTCTTCTAGGAAGACATACATGGATGGCAACATACCAACGTATAAAGCAAGGCTTTAACGGAAAGGTATCGTTATCAACATTGTGTTGATTACGATTCAACCTTTTACCTGTTGCCACGGTAAATCCATTTGGATAATGCTTGTTATTCGATCCATGATTGGATTGAAGCAAGCATTAGGTTCTTGGAATTATTGTTTTGATATAATCATAATGGTATATGATTTAATTCAAAACGAAAATGATTCTTGTGTAAATAAGATGGTTAATGGGAGCGCACTGACAGTGGCTGTCCTATAAAATAATGATAATACGTCATTTCTTGGAAATGATATTCCCATAAAATAAATATCGGCGAAAGCTTGGCTTTCGAAATACTCTCCTAGAAACCGTACATTGAAAATGTACAACACCTGGTGTATCATACTCTTTGAGCATATGGATTCACAAACAGGTCAATCCGAGTGATAGTCACTGGATTAATGTTAAAAACATCCATTAGTATCTTAGAGAACTAAGGATGCTGTCTTAGTCTATGGAGAAACAGAACTTGAAGTGACTGGGATCACTGTAGCAAGTTTCCTATAACTGATAAAGACGACTAAAAATCGCAAATGGTACTATATAGTTTGAATAACGTAACAGTGAGCTGGAAATCTTCCGAGCAAGATTCTGTTGCCAAATAAACAACAAATACGGATTATTGCTGCAGCTGAGGCAGCAATAGAAGATATTTGGGTCGATAATAAATCTAATTAGATTAGATATAGTTCTGTTAGTGGCTGAGCTAGGCGTCAGCACAGACTAAGGAATTAAAGGTCTCATCGACGATCCAGATATATACTTCTATATTCATCTGATTCGTTCGGATCATACATCGTGGCGATGTGATGATCATGTAAATCGCATCGGATGATAATCATGCAAATCCGCTGACGAAAACCTTTTCTCAGCAGTTTGAGCCAACCGTACATAGTTCGGGTGTTAGACACTCGAGTGACTGGCTATGTGCCAAGTGGGAGATTGTTGGATAATATGACCCATAGCGTCACTATTTGTACAGATCATGGTGTTGTTGTACAAATTAACTATGTGACAAAGGAGATTGCACTCTTATCATTTGTGATTAGATCACCTTAGATATATAAATTATGAGAGGTCCCTATGATTTGTTCCTGGACGGAGAATGATATGAGACAGTATCAGTCCACGTAGGATAAATCATTAAATATCCCTAGTCGTAGTATTATCGAGACAGGACATCGATAATGCGGAATAGGCTAGTATTGCACTTGTGCGCGTTGTGAGGGCACAACGGACATAGTTCTCATATATTTAAGCATTGGATACTTATGCAAGTGCGATAGGAGGTTGTGTTTCACCGATGGTACGGGAAACAGCTTCGCTCTGGATAGACCCCTCGGAATCCCATTGGTATTATGACTATGTGTCTATGGGAGTCCGACATCAGGGTAGGTGTATTTGGTCTTAACCTGAGACTTGCACCGCTAATACTTACGATAATCGGTAGACTTTGGTCTTGGTGGTACAGGGCTTTAACCGGTTCTGCGTACACCACTTCTGGGTTTATCAGAGAGTCGTAGTGTATTGGGTGTGATGTCAAGACGGAAGTATCACTTCAGTCATAGTGGAGATGATGTCACGCAGGATACGGTACTAGTGCTCTTGAGTGATGCGCATCCAATAATGATATTATGACCAGGTCATGAATATCTGATTATAGAGACTATTTACCAGACATCCGACATGTGCTTCGGACGGGGCAGACACTTATCCAGCCCCAGCCCTAGCACGTGACTATCCAATACTACGGTATACTACGCTTGATACAGATCTATATATTCCTGTAAGAATATTTTTGGAGAATTGGGTAGGCATGGCGCTTTGCTAGAAGCCAACCTTGTCTTGTAAATCGGTATAAACGTAGTATGAGGTACTTACGTGTTCGGATAGTCCGACGACCGTATTTACTGCCAACATATCCGGAGATCTCATGGGTCGGTTCCTGAAGATTCACCGATGACGTATGACTCGCACTTTAATTAATCTGGGATTAATTGGAAATGAGAGAAATTAATCTGGGATTAATTCGATGAGAGAGAAAATTAATCTGGGATTAATTACGGAGATATTTTATCTGGGATAAAATATCGTTTAAAGAGAGAGAACGATTAATTTGGAATTAATCGATAAAATAATATATTCGATATATTATATGAAATTGGATTTCGACGCGGAATTGAAATTTGATTTTAATTCGGGCGAACGAATTAATTTAGAATTAATTCGTTAGCGACGTGAATAGTGAATTCGCTAGGCGTAATCATTTAATTACGACGCGACGAAAATTCGTTAATTTGGAATTAGCGAACCCGAGCCCGAGAGTGATTGCGAGCGCATTCGCATTTCGAATTCGAACGCGGCACGCAAGTCACATCAAGCGTCAAATCGTTAGTCACATCAATTGTCAAATCACTTGTACTTTGAGTGATGTGACATGACATGTTGTCAGTTTAATAAAGTGACTTGATGTGAATAGTGATAGTTGATTGAAAAGCACTTTTTGCTTTTTGACTTTTGCTTTTTTGAAAAGTAAAAGGAATTTTTTAATAGAGATGAAAAGTGGTAAATGTGTTATTATTATTAATTTTGGAAATTAAAATATATAAACCTAATTACACTTTTTCTCTCTCTCTCTCTCCCTTTAACGTTTTTCATCTCCCTCTTTTTCCCTCCTTCTTCCTCTCACGGCTTTGAGCCGATTTCTTCCCAAATTTTTGGCTTATGGCCGAATCTATGAGAAACAAGGAAGAACATATGGTGCTAGCACACACACATGAGTTATATTAAGGTGATAGGGAAGTGAGTTTGTGAGCTTGGAATCTCAAAGCTTGGAGCTTTAATGGAGGTCTTTAATGGCCAAAATTTTGAGGATTTTCACAGCCCAACACCGTGCAGTTCAGTAGCTCCAAGATGGCCAAAACCGAGCTTGATGGAGGAAGAAAAAGACTTGTGTTCTTTGCATCTCAAACCAATCATTGTGAGTATATGTTTCCGCCATTATTCCTTGATGTATTCATGCGATTTCTTGCTTGTTTTGGATGATTCTTGGGACCTAATTTGGAACTCAACACCCCTAGCTTCCCTGGCTTTCAAGGATCTGTAGTCTTTCTTCCAATGACCCTTCTTTCCACAAAAGAAACATTTCTCCTTCCCTTTTTCTTCTCCACCTTACCATTAGGCTTTAGGTGATCTTGAGCCTTGATCTTGCCCTTATTTTTCTTTGGGCCTCGTGGCTTCAGGTCCATACCCGTAAGCAAGATGGAGGTTTTAAGCTCCAGTTTCAAGTCATTCTCTACTTGGTATATCAGATTGTGTAATTCTGCTAAAGTAGCTTCTTTAGCAGATAGATGAAACTACATAATAAAGTTAGAGAATTATTTTGGTAAGGACTGAAGAATTAGATCCTGACATATCTCATGATCCACGATGAACCCGAGGTTGGCCAATTTTTCAATGTGGCCAATCATCTTAAGCACATGTCCACTAACAGATTCTTCCTTATACCTTGTTTGGAATAAGGCATATGACACTTGGAATCTCACGGTATGAACAGAATTTGCATACACCTCCTTCAAGTGAAAGATGATGGTTTAAGCATCCATATCTTCGTAAGACTTCTGACGACCGCGTAGCGCACTTCCAAGAGAAGACTTAAGAGGTTAGACCTGAGGGCACCTTTTTATTTATTCCCGCACTTTCTTTCCGTTAGTTATTATTATTTCTTCGCATGCGTATTATAATTTCATGTAAGTTGTGACCATGGGATGAATGAAATATGTGTTATCTCTTGCGGTATATCGGATGGAAACACGGACGTAAATTCCATAGCCGAATACGAATGGACGGTAGTGTGGTCTGCACTTGGGATACAATGCCACGTACCGCTTGAGAGACACACATATTTCGTGTCATCCGATCTTATGTTTATTTGTTGTTTATTAGAAATAGTATGTTACTTTTATGCATGATTAGGTTGTTTAGTATGTTATTTTTTATACATGATTAGTTGATTATTTCCAAGCATTATTTAGTTATTTCTTTCACATTAGGAACTTGATTATGTCTCTTCTACGTTTATGTTTAGATTATTATTTATTTACATAGCCATGCTTAGCGATTTAATGTATGCATGAGATTGTGTGCTTGCCATTATTCCGACTTACTTTTATGCATGCAAACTTAGATATAGGTAGTATGCAAACTTAGATGTAGGTTGTTGTTGCGTAGACTTGGTTATATTATTACATAAA
Organism: Zanthoxylum bungeanum; assembly: GCA_019454045.1. Taxonomy (NCBI): domain Eukaryota; kingdom Viridiplantae; phylum Streptophyta; class Magnoliopsida; order Sapindales; family Rutaceae; genus Zanthoxylum; species Zanthoxylum bungeanum. The sequence goes on from SKCR01021849.1 coordinate 102,680, forward strand.
TCTGTTCATTACAAGTGGCATAAGTAAGGGACCATTCCGAACCCAACGGTTTGAGGTCTTCCCTTGCGAGGGGTGAGTGTGGCCTTAAATCATTTTCCCAGATCACACTGGGTGGCGACTCCATGTTATTTCTTCTGTTTAGTTCCCCCGTGGGCTACTCCGTACTCTTGACTAGGCCGCGAGCCTAGAACAGTATCACCGATTTCTGTGTCCTACAGTCTGGCGACTCCACTGTGGATAGAGAATTGGCCCCGAAATAATGCCTTGTAATGTTTGTGGTTTTTTTTAGTTAACCGTGTCTACGGTGGGTTAAAGGGGTTTAATCAAAGGCATTATTAGAGCTAAGTAATGGTTTGGTGTCTTCCTTCATTCACTACCTTTCTATAAGGAAAAACTGTGAAGGCACCTAGATAATCATTTACTCGAAGCTTATTGTGATGGACTAATTTGGAGGACTTGTTGTTTATTCCAGTCACCAAGACGATGAGAGCCTAAGAGGCTTGGGTATTTAAGAGAGTCCGCTCCACTCTCCCTCTGGGGAATCTTCAATAGGAAATCCATCTGACAGTCAGTCATGCATCATAACTCGTTGGCACGTACCTTAGCATATAAAAAAGGTGCGCTCACTTGGTCGCTCGAACCCTTGAGAGGGGAGACCTAGTTGTGGGCAATCCTTCGCCGACGAGAGCCTTTGTATATACCCCTATAAACCCCCATATTAACTGTAGTTGTAGGACCGATAGAAAACACCCCTTTATGTTTACGTTTGGGACCATCGTCATTTGGGTTCAGTTGGACCTTTTGTCATGAGGTATGGGCTTGTTGGGCCATTTAAACTAGGATGAGTCCGTGCTTTATGGCAATCGGGCCAAAAGCTTCTAAAATACCGATGGGCCATTTTGCGTTTAGGCCTCTTATCATTTGAAGTCGTTTAGCCATGTTATCGCAAAAGTGTAAACTTGTTGGGCCTTTTTCAACTGGGACAAGTTTGCACCGCGTAATAGTATGATTGATTGCTTGGAAATGATAATGGGCCGACTTGTATATTCCATGTATCGCACGCATACATGCTAACATACAGTTTTAAAAGACACAATATATACCCGTTGGGTTAGGGAAGAGGGCAGACTTGTCAAAAGGCCGTTAGCAAACATGAGCGAATCAGAGAATGAGGTATCCCGTATGGATCAGCTGGAAACAAGTCTCACTAAGGTTACCGAGCAACTGCAAGCTTTAAATGCCGCTATGGCTAATATGGTCATGCCCCGCGCTGGGGGAGGCTATGAGAATGTGAGGCATGAGGACCCTCCGAACATGTTGAATGATGACATCCTTGTCTTCGATGATGATATGGCCGAGTATGCCGCGGGAATGATAGTCGGGTCTCAAGCTGAATTGCAAAAACTTCGCGATCAGGTAGAATCGGTTACCCGTAAGATGAGGGGAAAGCATGAATATCTGCTAGACTATGAGGCAATGACGTTTGAGGAACAGTTACCTGCTTAGTTTAAGATGCCTGATATAGCCAAATTCAATGGGAACGGGGATCCAAGGGTCCATCTCAGGCAGTATGTCTCTGTGATGAGTTCAGTAGGTTTTTCGAAGCGTCAGGTCCAGAAGTTGTTCGTGATTTCGCTTGATGGAGCACCTGTGGTATGGTATCACGGCCTTGAGAGAAAGTCAAGGACGACTGGAGAGCATTGGCAGAGGCCTTTCTGAATCAATTCGTAACAGATTTGGAGATCGACTTGTCGCTTCGCGACTTGGGGAACACAAAACAGAAGCCGAATGAGAGCTTCAAAGATTATATGGATCGCTGGAGAAGCCAGCTTTTGAAAATGCAGACTCGGCCCTCGGAGAATGACCAAATCAAAATGATCATCAAGGGCACCAAACCCTCTATCTACGGTAAGTTGAGGAGGATGACCTCCATGATTACGGATTTTTGACAGTTGAGGGAAACTGTCATGGATATCGAGGAAGAGGAAGCTGAGAATAAGAAGTTCTATGGCCTAAACAGGAGGACTGTCGGGGGACCATCAGGTGCCAAGCCTATTTCTGCTAAGATTGCTGCCATCAAGAACCGGCGTTTCTCCAATCTGGGTAGACCTTTGTCTAAGGTGCTTGAGAAGTTTGCAAGGCAAGGACTCCTAAAACCCTTAGAGGCTAAGCCGCTTCCAAATCCCCCACCACCACACCTCAACATGAACCGTTATTGTCACTTCCACCAGCAAAACGGCCACGACACTGACAGTTGTGCCTGCCTCCGACTTGAAATCTAGGACCTCATAGACTCCTACAAAATACCCGACCCTGAGAAAGAACAACCCAACACACACCGAAACCCCTACCAAATTATCACTATGTGCCACCACCTACCTATATGATAAGTTTTGTCCTACCCGAAAGCCTTGTCCTCAAGTCCTTTGACCACCAAGCCTTTTTCCAGGGGATTTGGGATAACAATAGTGAGGATGAAACAGAGCAGGGGAAGAATTTCTGGGAAGACTTCTCCAGTAGTGATGAATAGGAGGTGAGAGGAATGACACACAGTGGGCATTTCTACAGTGATACTGCAGAGAAGGGTAAAGAAGTGTTGGCAGAAGGTAGAGAAGTGACGGAGAACGAGGATAATGCTGAGGGAGATGTAGTGCTTTGTCATTTGAAGAAGACACGAGCACATCTAAATATTTTGGAGTTGTTGTGTGCATCGCAGGAGCACAGGCGTGCCATGGTTGAGGCCTTGAGCAAGATAAGAGTACCAGAAGATGCCAACCCTACGATGTTGGTAGGATCAGTGCAGAAAGAAGCTTCACATGTGATAACCTTTTCTGATGAGGAACTCCCGGCAGAGGGAAGGAATCATAATAGGCCTTTATGTTGGTTATACTCTAGGTCCCTAGATCAAACAAGCAATGAAAAACAATGCGTGAATACATCAACGGAGGTAGCGGAATACTCACATCGATCGGTTGAGTCGATTTGGAGACGAATGAAGCCCAAAACTCACTGCCAAGGACGCCCAAGCTGTGCAGTCCACTGCCTCCAATTTTCAGATTTGAGCTGAGAAAACGGAGCTCCAAGCCTCGTCCGATGGATCCCGGCTCATGGGCGAACCTCCCTACCACCTTCGCAAGACTCGTAAGTGTGCTAGCACTTGAATTTTTACCATAAAAATCCACTCTTGCTTCCCTCATGCTCACGGTTTTTTTGAGAAACCAGTGAGTTTATTTTGCCCATTTGGGCGTGAGCCAAAGAGAGAATTAGGAGAGAGAGATGTGTGTTGACATATATAAAAGTTGTAAAAGCTTTTGATTATATATTTTCCCAAAATAATAATCAATTTCCATTTAATTTTATCCAATAAATTAAATGAATTTTGGAGCCAAAAACCAAAAGGTTTTCCCTCCAAAATGCTTTACACTTTATGTCAAGTCCATCATCATTCACATCAAGTCACTTCTACTTTAATAAAGTGACATGTTGTCAAGTCACATCACTCAAAGTGACAAGTGATTTGACGCTTGATGCGACTAATGATTTGACGCTTGATGCGACTTGCGATGCCGCACTCGAATTCAAAATACGAATGCGCTCGCAATCACACTCGGGCTCGGGTTCGCTAATTTCGAATTAACGATTTTTCCGTCGCGTCGTAATTAAATGATTACGCCTAGCGAATTCACTATTCACGTCGCTAACGAATTAATTCTAAATTAATTCGTTCGCCCGAATTAAAATCTAATTTTAATTCCGCGTCGAAATCTAATTTCGTTTAATATATCGAATATATTAATTTACCGATTAATTCCAAATTAATCGTTATCTCTCTCTAGACGATATTTTATCCTAGATAAAATATCTCCGTAATTAATCCTAGATTAATTTTCTCTCTCTTCTATATAATCCCAGATTATTTAAGAGTGCGAGTTATGCGTCATCGGTGGATTATCGGGAAGCGACCCATGAGATCCCCGGATAAGTTGGCAGTAAATACGGTCGTCGGAGTATCCGAATCACGTATGTACCAAGTACTACGTTCTACCGATTTACGAGACAAGTTCGACTCCTAGCAAAGCACCAAGTCTACCCAATTCTCCGGACATATCCATTAAGAATATTAAGATCTGTATCAAGCGTAGTATACGATTGTATTGTGCGTATCGGCCCAGTATCGGATAGTCACGTGCTAGGCCTGGGGCTGGATAAGTGTCTGCCCCGTACGAAGCACATGTCGGATGTCTGGTAACTAGTCTCTATAATCGGATATACATGACCTTGTCATAATATCCCGATGGCCGCGCAGCACTTAAGAGCACTAATACCGTATCCTACGTGACATCATCTCCAATATGACTGGAGTGATACTTCCGTCTTGACATCACATCCAATACACTACGACTCTCTAATAAACCCAGAAGTGGTGAACGCAGAACTGGTTAAAGCCTGTACCACCAAGACCAAAGTTTATCGATTATCGTAAGTATTAGCGATGTAAGTCTCAGGTTAAGACTATACACACCTACCTTGATTTCGGCCTCCCATAGACACATAGTCATAATACCAATGGGATGGGATATCCGAAGGTCTATCCAGAGCGAAGCTGTTTCCCATACCATCGGTGAAACACGACCTCCTATCGCACTTGCATAAGTATCCAATACTTATATATATGAGAACTATGACGTTGTGCCCTCACAACGCACACAAGTGCAATACTAGCCTATTCCGCATTATCGATGTCCAGTCTCGATAATACTCCGGCTAGGGATATTTAATGATTAATCCTTCGGGGACTGATACTGTCTCATATCATTCTCAGTCCAGGAACTAATCATAGGGACCTCTCTTCATTTATATATCTATGGTGATCTAATCACAAATGATGAGAGTGCAATTTCCTTGTCACATAGTTAATTTGCTACAACAACACAATGATCTGTGCAAATAGTGACGCTATGGGTCATTTTGTCCAACAATCTCCCACTTGGCACATAGCCAGTCACTCAAGTGTCCTACACCCGAACTATGTACGGTTCGCTCAAATTGCTGAGGAAAGGTTTTCGTCAGTGGATTTGTTTGATTATCGTTTGACGCGATTTACACAATCATCACATCGCCACGATGTATGATCCGAACGAATCAGATGATATAGAAGTATATATCTGGATCGTCGATGAGACCTTTAATTCCTTATCCTGTGCTGACGCCTAGCTCAGCTGCTAAAAGAACTATATCTAATCTAATAGATTTATTTTCGATCCAAATAGCTTCTATTGCTGCCTCAGCTGCAGCAATAATCCGCATTTGTTGTTTATTCGGCTACAGTTATCTTTCTCGGAATATCTCCAGCTCACTGTCCCGTTATTCAAACTTTATAGTACCGTAATATTTAATTATTTGGAAACTTGCAGCAGTGATCCCAGTCACTTCAAGTTCTCATTCTCCATAGTATAAGATAGCATCTTTAGTTCTCTAAGATACTAACAGATGTTATTAACTTCAATCCAGTGACTATCACTTGGATTGACCTGATCGTGACTCCATATGCTCGAAGCGTATGAGACACCAATACAAGTACATTTTAAATGTACAATTTCCCAGAGAGTGTTAACAACTCCAAATCTATCCCAGTAGATCTTTATTCCTTGAATAAAGGTTGTTACTCCCCAGAATTCTACGGAGAATTTCTATTGAAAGAATATCTATGAAAGCCAAGCTTTCACCAATTGCTATATGGGAATTTCACTGTCAGTGCGCTCTCCCACTAACCTCCTTATATACACAAGAATTATTTCGTTTGATTCAAATCATAAACCATTATGATTATTTCAAAACGACAGTTCCAAGAACCTTATGTTTGCATTAATCCAAACATGGATTGAATAACCCGCAAACCTCGTTTGTGGTTATACAAAATCGTCAGGATGTTGTAAACATCCTCCAAAAGGTTTCCTTTTCAGGAAAGCGATTTTGATCTGTATCTGACACATTTCATAAATGAAATACGCAGTTATCAACAAGCATTTTCAAAATGGATTTACCATGGCAACAGGTAAAAGGTTGAACCGTTATTAACACAATGTTGATAACGATACCTTTCCGTCAAAAGCCCAGCTTTGTACGTTGGTGTGTTGCCTTCCATGTATGTCTTCCTTGAAGACGTTTAATGTACCAATAGGCACAATGCCTTGTGGTACAACAACTAGTATCCAAAATAGTTGTTATACATGGAATCCATTTCGGATTCATGGCACTTTGCCATAACAGGGAGTTGATACCTCGTATCACTTCCTCAAAACGTAGTCGGTGGATATACCTTCATAAGATTGACATCTTTATGAGGTTAGATCAGAAACCCATACCCTAGGTTGTTTTCTGACTCTATCCGATCTACTCAGTTCTTGTGTATTCGAAGATTAATGGTATAGATTCATCATAGATGAACTATTTGTGTTCCATTAAGGACTTCGTGCCTTGAACAGTATTACTCCGATTTTCATCGAGTATCACTATCCTCCCACTGACCACTGCATATCGGTATTCCTCTCAGGAAAAATCGCATGGTGAGCAACAATCATATTGTTCTCATGTGAGATTTATAAGTACTATACTTAAGGTTTCCCTTAGGATAACCTATATAGGCACTGTTCCAATTTGGGTCTTTCAGTTTGGTATCATCCAAACGTTATGCCTGGCATACCCAAATTATCAGGAATGAGAAACCTAGTTTTTTCCCTGTTAATATCCTTTATGACATCTGTCAAACAGATTTATATGGAACCTTATTCTAAATAAGTTTTGCACTGTTAATACATATCCTATTGAAGGAAACAGTAGCTCAGAGCGACTCGTGATAAACCTTATCATGTCCAACAAAATTCGGTTTTTAGTTCGGACACACCGTCTAACTGACGTGTCTCGGGAGGAGTCCTCATATGAAAGAATACCATACTCTTTCATGTACATATGAAACTTACTGCTTAAGTATTTTCCAATACGGTCTTACCGTGGCGGAATAATACTATGGCCGATCTGTTTTTCTATTTCGTGTCGAAACTCTAAAGTTTCCGATTTGTGTTCTTCAAAAGAAACACATAACCACAACGTGATGCTACATCCGTCAAGGTCACGAAATATTCATGTTCACATCTAGTCTAGCTAGATATGGGCCCACTAACTTCACCATGAATAGGGCTAACAGATCGGTGGCCTTTATACTATTACCAAGTAAATAGTATTTTAGGTACTTTACCTAATAAACTAGATTCGCAGACCTTATTTGAATAGTCAAATCAGTCCTAGTACCCACTCTTCAAAAGTGTGGATATACGAGTCTCGTTTAATTGTGTCCTAGACAACAATGCCACAAATAAGTCTCTATTGATCAAATCAATTTGAGCTATTTATTTGTCATTTTATATGTTTGAGATTTTATTATATTCAAAATATAAATTCTGTTATTTACATCTAATGTATTTATCTCAGTATCATCTTTATATAATAAAACACTTAGTGTTCTATAATATAAAGGTTTTATCCGCAACGGATTAAACACTGATATAGAGATAATGTCTCTAGTCAAACTAGTTACATTATAACAGTTCCTAATTTAAGTACATACCCAAAGGGTAGTTCCTAAACTTAGGTATCTACGGTCGAAACAGCGACTTTCGTCCCGTTTCCGATTCGCAGAGAAATCTCGGCTTGAATTCAGTATCCAGCTCATAGCGGATTCTGAACATCAATACATATATATTATGTACCACACTAAGTATTTAAAATCTAATTTCAATACTAGTAGTGAACATAACTTTGACAAATATTTTAAAGTTAGAGCCTCGCCCTTTCTTTAATTCCTTCGTGTCTTCCATATCCAAATGGTAGTCACTTTGGGATATGTCAATTATCATTTCAATATTTCACAAACCTTTGGCCAAGCCTTGGGTTTCGGAATATCGAAATGATGTGCACCTTGTGCAACACGCCCAATTGCAAACTTTGACTTTTCACCTCTAGAATAGTCAAATCAATTCTCTAAGAATTATTAATTGTAATTTAATACTTTTAAATATAAAGATAGATTTATGATAAGTATATTAATTAAGCACTAAAGTCATCATCACATAAATCTTCCAAAGATTTTATGCTCTACTTATTTTGCTTAATTTTGGGCTTAGTCATAATAAGTTATTTTATCAAATAAATTAACCTATTATTTATTCCCAATATGAAAATTAAATCATTTAAAACATTTAATCCAAGGATTATATATTTTAAATATTCAACTTTTCAATTCTTTCTTGATTTCAATAGTCCAACTATTTAATCAATTTTAATAAGGTACTATTTATTATAATGATTACAATAATCCAATTATTTAATCAACTATAATTTAATATTGATTACTATAATCCAATTAAAAAATCAACTATCATTTTAATTCAATTATATTGATTACTATAATCCAATTATAAAATCAACTATATATTGAATGAGTTTGTATATAGTCCAACTATATATATTTTTAAAACAACATAAAATATTAGTCCAACTATACTTTTGATTAATATGACGAATAAAATATAGATGAGCGCGTTTAGCGAGTATTCGAACGAATGTTGCAAATTCAATACTTGCCTCCCACTATTTTTCGTCGAGCCTCTAACCCTCTGTCGAGTACTCGGGAAACCGTGTTTCCTAGTGGGCTAGGATCCCGTTAAATATCACACAATCTTGACTTTGGCCAACAAATTGTATGATAATTAACTAGGTAGATCTCGAAGATCAATTGGATCTCATCCAACTCCTAGATCCAGTAGGTGGACATCCAAGTCCCAAACATATATCTTATATATGCCTATACATCGAATGTATACCCTAACCTTTTTCCTCTGAATCAACTAGGCCTTGGCTTTGGCACAACAAACCTAGTGATCCCAGTCAAGCGCGGACCCATTGACATGGAAGCTTCGTAATCAATGTCAATGGACAAGAAGTGGTCTTGACTTTGCCAACAAACCACAACTTGGACACGACACCGATATGGAACAAAGCCTCGTGATTAAAACACATCTTCGACGGACAAGGGCTTGACTTTGGCCAACAACCCCTGCCAATCTCGGATCTTGAGTAAGAATCACTCAATGGAAGGAAAATAAACGCTTGATATTTAACGAGGGTTTTTCGCGTGCAAATTGGCTACCAATTTAATTATCTTTGTTAAGGTCTCATCATCATACACCCTTAAACATGCATTCTAAATACATAATAAAGCGAGTATGAAAATAAATAATAATGATATGCGGATGGATACTTAACACATTGATCCTAGATCAAATCTCTCCCTTTCTCACTCAAGCTAGCACTTGTATTACTTCTACCCGTTACACTACACTTCTAAAGAAACCTCATTTACATGGAGGGGAATAGGTGAGAAGAGAATACAAATAGAATGAAGGTGATAAGGCTGGACACGCAGGTCCAATTTAATAAATCGAATTTATTACAACAATTTCTAAAATTGCCCCACCCATCTAATATCCATCCGATATACATTATTCATTCAACACAACCACGTATTCACACACATAAGCATGCTATCAATCAATCTAATCAAATTAATTAATCTGATAATTAAGTGATCATCCAATGTTCAAACAACGATTTGATTTTGTTCGAGTCAAACTCGTTTTTGCGAATAAGTACTTAAAGTATGAATTCATGAATTAAATTAAACTACATCATTAAATCTAATTTAACATGTATTTAATACTAATTCAATATTCAATTCCAAATTAAACATTACACTTTTATTCAATAAACCTTTTACGATTTAAATTCCAAATTTAATCGTAACGCGTCTCAAATACCGATTAACGTCCAACGTCAATTCAATTAAAGTCCAATGGGCTTTTAATTGATTTCTTAAGGCGTGGACTTTTGGTCAACTCGGGTCAAACCGATAACCAAAGTCCAATCCGAGATTTACCCCATAAGCCCATAAATCAATCTTGGCCCATTAGGCCCAATTGAACTTTAAAGGTTCATTAGTCGCATTTGGGCTTTATGGTTAAGGTTTTGGGCCCAATTGGATCCAATCCATTTGGCCTAAACCCAACTTGATAAAATCAAGCCCAATAGGCCCAAATACAACATTAGAAGCCCAAATCCAATTTCAGGCCTCAAATAATTAAATTACATAAATCCAATTTAGCAATTTAATTACCTAAAGTGCATTATATGATTAATCAACTAAATCAACATTTCCAAAACACTAAATTAGTCCAATTAATCATACTCAATTCATTATTATATGTCCAACAGACAAATTGAAAAATCAAACCCATTTACATGCTTCTTTAGTCTCGGCCAAGGAAGGATTTTGTGTCCGATTTGGTTTCAATCCAATCGAACCCACATCGACATTAAATCACCATCCTAAATGATTTCATACACATCCAATGTCATAAAATCAAAAATACCAAGACATTCAAGGGCATATTGAATTCGGCCATGTGAAGTAAATTGGGGATTAATGTTCAATTCAAAATCCAATCCAATTAGTTTCAATTAACATCATCCTTAATGATTCTAACTCATCTAATAAATCAAAATAAAAAATTCCAAGAACTCCAAATACAATACACATTCGCCCAACTCATGAAATTGGGGAAAATAATTCCAAATCAATTTTCAACAAATTGGTCCAACCAAAATGCAATTCAACATCATTTAAACATGCTCAATCAAACAATTTAACTAAATCATGCTCAAAATCAATTTACCCAAATTTTAAGCCCTAAACTTTTCATGCTTAAACCTAGGCTCTTGATGCCATTGTTGGTTATACTCTAGGTCCCAAGATCAAACAAGCAATGAAAATCAATACGTGAATACATCAACGGAGGTAGCGGAATACTCACATCGATCGGTTGAGTCGATTTGGAGACGAATGAAGCCCAAAAACTCACTGCCAAGGACGCCCAAGCTGTGCAGTCCACTGCCTCCAATTTTCAGATTTGAGCTGAGAAAACGGAGCTCCAAGCCTCGTCCGATGGATCCCGGCTCATGGGCGAACCTCCCTACCACCTTCGCAAGACTCGTAAGTGTGCTAGCACTTGAATTTTTACCATAAAAATCCAGTCTTGCTTCCCTCATGCTCACGGTTTTTTGTGAGAAACCAGTGAGTTTATTTTGCCCATTTGGGCGTGAGCCAAAGAGAGAATTAGGAGAGAGAGATGTGTGTTGACATATATAAAAGTTGTAAAAGCTTTTGATTATATATTTTCCCAAAATAATAATCAATTTCCATTTAATTTTATCCAATAAATTAAATGATTTTGGAGCCAAAAACCAAAAGGTTTTCCATCCAAAATGCTTTACACTTTATGTCAAGTCCATCATCATTCACATCAAGTCACTTTAATAAAGTGACATGTTGTCAAGTCACATCACTCAAAGTGACAAATGATTTGACGCTTGATGCGACTAATAATTTGACGCTTGATGCGACTTGCGATGCCGCACCCGAATTCGAAATACGAATGGGCTCGCAATCACACTCGGGCTCGGGTTCGCTAATTCCGAATTAACGATTTTTCCGTCGCGTCGTAATTAAATGATTACGCCTAGCGAATTCACTATTCACGTCGCTAACGAATTAATTCTAAATTAATTCGTTCGCCCGAATTAAAATCTAATTTTAATTCCGCGTCGAAATCTAATTTCGTTTAATATATCGAATATATTAATTTACCGATTAATTCCAAATTAATCGTTATCTCTCTCTAGACGATATTTTATCATAGATAAAATATCTCCGTAATTAATCCTAGATTAATTTTCTCTCTCTTCTATATAATCCCAGATTATTAAGAGTGCGAGTTGTGCGTCATCGGTGGATTATCGGGAAGCGACCCATGAGATCCCCGGATAAGTTGGCAGTAAATACGGTCGTCGGAGTATCTGAATCACGTATGTACCAAGTACTACGTTCTATCGATTTACGAGACAAGGTCGACTCCTAGCAAAGCACCAAGTCTACCCAATTCTCCAGACATATCCATTAAGAATATTAAGATCTGTATCAAGCGTAGTATACGATTGTATTGTGCGTATCGGCCCAGTATCGGATAGTCACGTGCTAGGCCTGGGGCTGGATAAGTGTCTGCCCCGTACGAAGCACATGTCGGATGTCTGGTAACTAGTCTCTATAATCGGATATACATGACCTTGTCATAATATCCCGATGGCCGCGCAGCACTTAAGAGCACTAATACCGTATCCTGCGTGACATCATCTCCAATATGACTGGAGTGATACTTCCGTCTTGACATCACATCCAATACACTACGACTCTCTGATAAACCCAGAAGTGGTGTACGCAGAACCGGTTAAAGCCTGTACCACCAAGACCAAAGTTTATCGATTATCGTAAGTATTAGCGATGTAAGTCTCAGGTTAAGACTATACACACCTACCTTGATTTCGGCCTCCCATAGACACATAATCATAATACCAATGGGATTCCGAAGGGTCTATCCAGAGCGAAGCTGTTTCCCGTACCATCGGTGAAACACGACCTCCTATCGCACTTGCATAAGTATCCAATACTTATATATATGAGAACTATGCCGTTGTGCCCTCACAACGCACACAAGTGCAATACTAGCCTATTCCGCATTATCGATGTCCAGTCTCGATAATACTCCGGCTAGGGATATTTAATGATTAATCCTTCGGGGACTGATACTGTCTCATATCATTCTCAGTCCAGGAACTAATCATAGGGACCTCTCTTCATTTATACATCTATGGTGATCTAATCAAAAATGATGAGAGTGCAATTTCCTTGTCACATAGTTAATTTGCTACAAAAACACAATGATCTGTGCAAATAGTGACGCTATGGGTAATTTTGTCCAACACTTTATTCATAAGAGTTGAAGTGAGGGGTAAGAAGACGTCTTGTGTAATGGTGGATGACGGCTTATCTATCAATGTGTGTCATTTGAAGATCTTGTCAAGGCTGGTTATGAAGACGACAGATGTGAGTCCCTCCAATATGACTATTAAGGCTTATGATGATAGCAAGCGAAGAGTTTAGGGTACTTTTGCCGCAGTGGTCAAAGTAGGCCCAATAGAAGACGAGGTTGAGATCACAGTACTGGATATCCCGACCACTTTTGCTTTGTTATTGGGAAGGCCATGGTTTCATAAGCTTTGGGGCGTGCCCTCCACTCTACATCAGGTCATCAAGTTTCCATACGAGGAAAAGATTGTCACTATCAGAGCTGAAGTAGACAATGTCGTGGCCGCTTTGGAAATTCAAACTTTCACGAGGTTCCAAGTGTCGGCAACCTTTGAGGAATGAGTAGATCCTAAGGTAGCTAGGATCATGGAGAAGATGAAGTTTGAACCAGGCACATGCTCAGGTGTTGGAGGAGCATTGCCCGACTTCAATGGACAGACCACTAGGAGAGGGTTGGGATACAAGTCCGATGAGGAGAAGCCGAAGGCTAAGAAGAAAGGATTGAAGCTGACATAATGTTTTGTGAAAGCCACGCGGTATCAAGGAGAGCCTGAACCAGTGGAAGTCAACGGGGTCATGGTGCCAGGATTTGAAATCTTTCAGGATGTGATGGGCGAAAAACCCTTGGCAGTGGAAGTTGCAAAGGATGGAGACAAGTGGGAGGAAGAGTTGATGCAGCTGGAGAGCGTGACCCTCGAGGAGAGTAAGGAAACCGAGGAAGACCCGAATGTGGGGGATGAAGCGTCTTTGGAGGACGAAGACATTTATCTTCCTGATTTATTCGAATGTATTCCTGCATCTTGTAGAAATAAAGACATTTATTTCGCTTACTTGCCTGAGTCTCTTCCCTTCAACTTACATGACTTGAGTATATTTGACATCAACTCAACCAAAACAAATGCATTTAACCTTGGTACGCCTGAAAGCCCCAAGGAGATTCTAATCGCAAGCGAGGTTACCTCTAAAGAGCGGAAGAAATTAGAAGAGATGTTAGTCCAATATGCCAAAGTATTCACTTGGTCCTACGAGGACATGGCTGGAGTAGACAGAAGCATTGCCCAGCATGCGATACCGACCTATCCGAACATAAGGCCAGTAAAGCAGAAGCTCCGAAGGATGAGATCTGAGTGGGCCGAGAAAGTTAGAGAAGAAGTCAAGAAACAGATAGATGTGGGATTTCTAGAAGTGGTGAAATATCCCGAGTGGTTGGCAAACATCGTGCCAATACCGAAGAAAGATGGGAAGGTTAGAATGTGCATGGATTACAGAGACCTTAACAAAGCCTGCCCGTAGGATGATTTTCCTTTACCCCATATAGATGCGCTTTTTGATAGTGCGGCTTTATCTGCCATGTACTCGTTCGTGGATGGGTTCTTAAGATATAATCAGGTATTTATAGCTGAAGAAGACAAGCATAAGACTGCCTTTGTCACGGAGTGGGGCACATATTGCTACAAGGTGATGTCGTTTGGGCTTAAGAATGCAGGATCCACTTATTAGCGGATGGCCACCACGTTATTCCATGACTTGATGCATAAGGAGATTGAGGTATATGTGGATGACATGATGGTGAAGTCAGAGACGAGAAGCAGACACATAGAAGCATTGGAGAAGTTCCTTCAGCGAGTCGACAAATACAACCTGCTAATAAAATCCAAGAAGTGTGTCTTCGGAGTAACATCAAGAAAGTTTTTAGGCCACACGGTGGTAATGGGAGGAATAGAAGTAGACCCTGAGAAGATCAAGGCAATTATTGAGATGCCAGCACCGAAGACAGAGAAAGAAGTCAGAGCATTCCTCAGGAAAATTAAATACATCAGTTGGTTCATCGCCAAGTTGACATCAGTATGCGAACATATCTTCAAATTGCTGAGGAAAGACTAGTCAGTGAAATGGAATGAGCAATGCCAAGAAGCTTTCGACAAAATCATGGAATATTTGGTGAAACCTCATGTCTTGAAACCTCTAAGACTGGGCAAACCCTTGGTACTATATTTGGCCATTGAACCTGAAACGCTGGGGCGATGATGGTACAAGCAGATGAGACGGGGGTAGAGCATGCAGTCTACTACCTCAGTAAGAAGGTGTTTTCGTATGAAACCCGCTATCAAGAAGTAGAGAAGATCTGTTTTGAAGTAGTATGGGCGTCCAGAAAATTGCGTCATTACTTCCAATCGTACAAAATCCAAGTAGTAGCAAAAGAGAATCCATTGAAGTATCTGCATTTGGTGCCTTCGCTAGTAGGGAAGTTACGCAGGTGGTTGGTATTGCTGACATAGTTTGATGTTGAGTATCTCACTTCTAAAGTAATCAAAGGGCGAGCTGTAACGGAGTTCTTAACATTAAAACCTATAGAAGGAGATCAATATAAGTTTGAATTCCCAGACGAGGAGATCCAGGCAATAACAGTCCAACGATGGAAGATGTACTTCGACGGAGCAGTGAACTGCAAAAGAGTCAGAATTGGAATCGTAATAGTAACCCCCGAGGGAGAAACCTTGCCTATGGCGAAGAGGTTGACGTTTGGAGTAACCAACAACATGGCTGAGTATGAAGCATGTGCCTTCGGATTAAAGGAAGAACGGTTGAAACCCTACTTATTCTACCTTAGGAATCTGGCGCAGGCCCTCCCCGATTGTAAATTCCTGCACTTGCCGCGAGAAGAGAACCAAATGGCAGACGCGTTGGCTACCGTAGCCGCAACTTGGGAAAATCCGGAGAAGTTGGTAATGAGACCTCTAGTGTTGACAACAACAAGAAGACCTGTTTACGAGATAGAAAGGGTATTGGAAGTAGATGTCGATGATGGGAAACCCTGGTACTATGATATTCAGCGATACTTAGATCATGGGGAATTCTCGGAAGTTGCAAGCAGAAAGGACAGGATAGTTGTTAGACAGTTAGGGCCCATAGCGTCATTATTTGTAAAAGACATTGTGTTTTTGTACAAATTAATTATGTAGCAATGGAAATTGCCTTTTATCATTTCGTAATTAGTTTACTTAAATGTGTGAATGATGAAAGTCCTTATGATTAGTTCCGGATTGAGATGATATGAGACAATATCAATCCACGACGGTTTAATCAATAAATATCCCTAGTCGTAGTATTATTGAGATTGGACATCGATAATACGGAATAGACTAGTATCGCACTTGTGCATGTTATGGAAGCGTAACAACATAGTTCTCATATATTTAAGTATTGGATACTTATGCAAGTGTGGTAGGAGGTTGTGTTTTACCGATGGTACAGAAAATAGCTTCGCTCTAGATAGACCCCACGGAATCCCATTGGTAGTATGACTATGTGTATATGGAAGTCCGTATCAGGGTAGGTGTATTTGGTCTTAACCTGAGACTTGCATTGCCAGTACTTGCGACAATCAATACGCTTTGGTTTTAGTCATCCAGGACTTTAACAGGTTCTGTGTACACCTCTTCTGGGTTTATTGAGAATCGTAGTGTATTGGGTGTGATGTCAAGACGGAAGTATCACTTCAGTCATATGGAGATGATGGTCACACAGGGATACAGAACTGGTTCTCTAAAAAGTTTACAATCGTCGGGATAATATGACTAGGTCATGATTATCCGATAATAAAGAGACTAGTTGTTTGTGATCCGATATATGCTTCGTACGGGGCAAACACTATTCCAGTCCCAGGCCTTGCATGTGACATCAGATACTGGATCACAAGATACGCAATACTACGTATACTACGCCTGACATAGATCATATATTCCATTAAGAATATTTCTGGAGAATTGGGTAGGCATGGCACTTTGCTAGAAGCCAACCTTGTCTCGTAAATCGGTAAGAGTGTAATACAAGGTACGTACGTGTTCGGATAGTCCGACGATCGGATTTACTGCCAACATATCCAGGGATCTCTTGGGTCGCTTCCCGAAGATTCACCGATGACGTATGATTCAAACTTTATTAATCTGGGATTAATAGCGGAGAGACTTTATCTTGGATAAAGTACTATTTGAAGAGAGAGAACGATTAATTTGAATTAATCGATAAAATAATATATTCGATATATTATACTAAATTGGATTTCGAAGCGGAATTAAATTAGATTTTAATTCAGGCTAACAAATTGATTTAGAATTAATTCGCAAGCGACGTGAATAGTAATTTTGCTATGCATGATTATTTAATTAATTTGATTTAATTATGACACAACAGAAAACTCGTTAATCAGAATTAACGAAATCGAGCCCGGAATGTGTTTGCGACGCCACTCCGATTTTGAATCAAGTGCGGCTGCAAGTCACATCGCGAGTCACATCACTTGTCACTTTAGTGATAGATGTCTTATCACCTTTTTGGTGAGTGACATGCAGTCACTATTCATGAAGGGGTTGGTGTGGGCATTTAATGCCATTTTAGAGTCAAAAATTGGTGGACTTTTGAAAATCAAATACCAAATTTTGGAATAGCTTTTTCACTATTGTTTTTTAGAAAAACAAGTTGAAAAACAAAACAAACTCTCTCCCTCTCTCAAGCAAAACCGTTAGCTCTCTCCAAGGGGAAAGGAAGTCATATTCTTTCTTCCATCTTGCTAGCACATTAGAGAATCAATACAAGGTGATAGGGAAACCGAACTAAGAGCTTGGAATCCATTGAAGCTTGGAGCTTGTAGAACTTCATCAAAAATCTTGCCTTGGCTGAAACTTGGAAGCAAGAAGTAGAAAAGTTTTGTTGCGCATCACATCCAATCCGATCATTGTAAGTGTATTTTCGCCACTCTTCCTTGTGTATTCATTCTTTTCATTGCTTATATTGATCTTGGGACCTCCCTAGAAACCAATAATGGTATCATGGAGCAAGGTTAAAAATGATTAGGGTAAAATTTGGTAAATTGATTTTGAGCATGTTTTGACTAAATTACTTGTTTGAGCATGCTTGTGAATGAATGACTTGGAGTTGTTTGTGGCCAATTTTGTGAAAAATGGATTAGATCAATTTTTCCCCAAAAATGAGGCTTGGCCGAATGCATATTACCCCATAATGTCATGGTATTTTTTGTTTGTTTGATCATTGGATGACTTGAAAACAATTGGGTAATGTTGATTTAAAATTCAATCGGATTGAAAACGAAATCGGACAAATAAAACCCACAAATGCAGTGAGTGTTAAAGCATGTAATGGGATGGTTTTTTGAATCAATTATGTTGGACATGTGCTGAGGATGAAAAGCATGATTAATGGATTAGATTAGTATTTTGAAATGTTAATTTAAAAGATTAATCATGGCTAAACACTTTGGTTTATTAAATTATGAATTTTGGAAAATTGGAATTTAATAAATTGGGCTTGATTTTGAATTGGGCTTGTAATTGTTGTATTTGGGCCTTATGGACTTAATTGGGCCAAGTAGGTTTGGGCCAAATGGATTGGATCCATATTGGGCCTAAATCATTCCATTAAGTCCAAATATAACAAATGGGCTTTAAATGTTTAATTGGGCCTAATGGGCCAAAATTGGTTTTCTGGCAAATAATGGTGATTCCTTACTTGGGCCTTGGTATTTGGGTTTAACCCATATTGACCAAAGCCCATGCCTTATGAAATCAATTGAAAGCTCATTGGACATTTAATTAAACAACATTGGATGTAAATTGGGCTTTGAGACCCATTTAGATTAGATTTGGAATCTAAGTCGTTAAAGCGCATTAAAAGGTGTAGATATTTAATTAGGAATTAAATAAATGAATTAGTATTGAATACGAATTAAATTAGATTTAAAGTGTAGTTCGATATAATTCAAGAATTCGTACTTCGAGTACTTATTCACAAACGAGTTGGACTCGCGCAAATCAAATCATTGTTTGAACATTGAATGATCACTAATATTCAAAGATTAATTAATTTGATTAGATTGATTGAATAACATGCTTGAATGAATACATGTATGTGATGAATGAATAGCGTATATCGGATGGATATTAGAAGGGAAAGGGCAATTTTAGAAATTGTTGTAAATTTAGAATTTATAAATTGGACCTGCGTGTCCAGCCTTCTCTCTTTATTGATTCTTTGTATTCTCTTCTCACCTAATTCCCCTCAATGTTAATGAGGTTTCTATTATTGTATTATGTAATTGGGTAGAAGTAGAATAGTGCTAGCCAGGGAGAGGAAAGAGAGTGATTTGTTCTAGGAACAAGTTGTTGAATATCCATCCGCATATCGTTATTAATTTACTTTCTGCGCCTTATTATGCTTTTAGAATGCATGCTTAAGAGTGTATGATGAGACCTAACAAAGATAATAAATTGGTGGTGAATACTTGAGTAATGAGTTTCTTGACTACTTGAAAGAATATGGTATTCTTTCACAGTGAACTCCTCCTGGAACACCGCAATTAAACGGTGTGTCCGAACGGAGAAACCGAACCTTGTTAGACATGTTAAGGTCTATGATGAGTCGCACTGAGCTACCTATTTCCTTCTGGGGATATGCATTAAACAGTGCAATACTTATTTTGAATAAGGTTCCGTCAAAGTCTGTTCAACAGACACCATATGAGATATTGACAGGAAAGAAATCGAGTTTCTCATTCCTTAAGATATGGAGTTGCTGGGCATACGTCAAACGTTTGGAAGGTACCAACTTGAACCCAAATCGGATAAATGCCTTTTTGTAGGATATCCTAGGGAAACCAAAGGATATTACTTCTATCACCCACGAGAGAACAAAGTTTTTGTTGCTCTACATGCGATTTTCCTTGAGAAGGAATTCCTAAATGCAGTGATAAGTGGGAGGAAAGTAGAACTCGATGAAAATCAGAGTGATACTGTTCCTGACATTGAATTCTCAACGGAACATGAAAAATTCATCAGGGATGAAGCTGTACCACAATCTTCGATTACAGAAGGACCACGTAGGTCGGAGAGAGTCAGAAAACAACCTGAGAGGTATGGGTTTCTGATCGCACCTCATGTAGATATCAATCTCATTGAGGAAGACGAGACGACTACGTATGAGGAAGCGATAAAAGGTATCAACTCCAGTTTATGGCAAGATGCCATGAATTCCGAAATGGATTCCATGTACACCAACCAAGTTTAGACACTGGTTGATGCACCAGAAGGCGTAAAGCCTATTGGATGCAAATGGGTCTTCAAGAAGAAGACCGACATGGATGGCAACATACAAACGTACAAAGCTAGGCTTGTAGCGAAAGGGTATCGTCAACGACATGGTGTCGATTACGACGAAACTTTCTCACCTAATGCCATGATTAAATCCATTCGGATAATTCTTGCTATTGCTGCATATTTCGATTACGAGATATGGCAGATGGACGTCAAAACCACTTCCCTTAACGAAAACCTGTTGGAGGATGTTTATATGGAACACCCTGATGGTTTTGTCATGCCTAAACATGTAAACAAGGTTTGCAAGTTAAATCGGTCCATTTATGGACTGAAGCAAGCGTCACGTTCTTGGAACCGATGTTTTGATGAGATCATAAAAGAATATGATTTCTTTCAAAATGAAGATGATCCTTGTGTATACAAGAAGGTTAGTGGGAGCGCACTTACTTTCATTATCCTTTATGTTGACGATGTATTACTTATGGGTAATGAAATTCCCATGTTAACGTCGGTGAAAGCTTGGCTTTCATTGAAATTCTCCATGAAAGATCTGGGAGAAACAACCTTTATTCTGGGAATAAAGATCTACCGGGATAGATCTAGAAAGCTGCTTGGACTCTCCTAGAGCATGTATATTGACAAAGTGTTAAAGAGATTCAACATGGATCAGTCCAATAGGGGACTGTTGCCAGTGTCACATGGTGTCACTCTATCCTAAGGACATGTGTCCTAAAACTCAAGATGAGATAGACAACATGAGTCGGATACCGTTCGCCTCGGCAGTCGGATCGATCATGTATGCCATGATATGTACACGACCTGATGTCTCCTATGCTTTGAGCATGTGTAGTCGCTATCAGGCTGATCTAGGTGAAGGTCACTGGATTGCGATTAAGAATATCCTTAAGTATCTTAGACGAACTAAGGATGCTTTCTTAATCTATGGAGATGGAGAACTTGAGGTAACTGGGTATACCGATGCAA
The DNA here is from genome assembly GCA_019454045.1 of Zanthoxylum bungeanum. Taxonomy (NCBI): domain Eukaryota; kingdom Viridiplantae; phylum Streptophyta; class Magnoliopsida; order Sapindales; family Rutaceae; genus Zanthoxylum; species Zanthoxylum bungeanum. Next base: position 123,806 of record SKCR01021849.1, read on the forward strand.
GTTTCCAAACCGACAAAGACGACATCAAGTTGCAATCTGGGTACATATTTTGTTTGAACAACAGAGCAGTAAGCTGGAAATCTTCCAAGCAAGAGACTGTTGCCGATTCAACAACTGAAGCAGAGTATATCGCTGCATCTGAAGCATCAAAGGAGGTAGTTTGGATCCGAAAATTCCTAATTGGATTAGGAGTAGTTCCGTTAGCAGCTGAGTCTGTTCCATTGTATTGTAACAATAACGGGGCTATAGCACAGGCTAAGGAACCGCGATCTCATCATTAATCCAAGCATGTTCTTCGACGTTTCCATCTTATTCGTGAGATCATACATCGTGGCAATGTGAAGATCGAGAAGGTCGCATCAGAGGAGAACATTGCAGATCCGCTGACGAAAGCCATTCCTCAGCAAAAGTTTGAGCGACATGTACATAGTTCAGGTATTAGATGCTTGAGTGACTGGCTACAGTCCAAGTGGGAGATTGTTCGACCGTTATGACCCATAACGTCATTATTTGTAAAAGACATTGTGTTTTTGTACAAATTAATTATGTAACAATGGAAATTGCCTTTTATCATTTCTTAATTAGATTACTTAAATGTGTGAATGATGAAAGTCCTTATAATTAGTTCCGGATTGAGATGATATGAGACAGTATCAATCCACGACGGTTTAATCATTAAATATCCCTAGTCGTAGTATTATCGAGACTGGACATCGATAATGCGGAATACACTAGTATCGCACTTGTGCGTGTTATGGAAGCGTAACAGCATAGTTCTCTTATATTTAAGTATTGGATACTTATGCAAGTGTGGTAGGAGGTTGTGTTTGACCGATGGTACAGAAAACAGCTTCGCTCTGGATAGACCCCACGGAATCTCATTGGTAGTATGACTATGTGTCTATGGGAGTCCGTATCAGGGTAGGTGTATTTGGTCTTAACCTGAGACTTGCATCGCTAGTACTTGCGACAATCAATACGCTTTGGTTTTGGTCGTCCAGGACTTTAACAGGTTCTGTGTACACCTCTTATGGGTTTATTGAGAATCATAGTGTATTGGGTGTGATGTCAAGACGGAAGTATCACTTCAGTCATATGGAGATGATGGTCACACAGGGATACAGAACTGGTTATCTAAAAAGGTTGCAACCATCGGGATAATATGACTAGGTCATGATTATCCGATAATATAGAGACTAGTTGCTTGTGATCCGATATCTGCTTCGTACGGGGCAGACACTATTCCAGCCTCAGGCCTTGCATGTGACATCAGATACTGGATCACAAGATACGCAATACTACGTATACTACGCCTGACATAGATCATATATTATATTAAGAATATTTCTGGAGAATTGGGTAGGCATGGCGCTTTGCTAGAAGCCAACATTGTCTCGTAAATCGGTAAGAACGTAGTACAAGGTACGTACGTGTTCGGATAGTCCGATGATCGGATTTACTGCCAACATATCCAGGGATCTCTTGGGTCCCTTCCCGAAGATTCACTGATGACGTATGATTTGAACTTTATTAATCTGGGATTAATAGCGGAGAGACTTTATCTGGGATAAAGTACTATTTGAAGAGAGAGAACGATTAATTTGGAATTAATCGATAAAATAATATATTCGATATATTATACGAAATTGAATTTCTAAGCGAAATTAAAATTAAATTTTAATTCGGGCTAACGAATTGATTTAGAATTATTTCACAAGCGACGTGAATAGTAATTTTGCTAGGCATGATTATTTAATTAAATTTGATTTAATTACGACGTAACGGAAAACTCGTTAATTCAGAATTAACGAAACCGAGCCAGGAATGTGTTTGCGACGCCACTCCGATTTTGAATCAAGTGCGGCCGCAAGTCACATCGCGAGTCATATCACTTGTCACTTTAGTGATATATGTCTTATCACTTTTGTTGGTGAGTGACATGCAGTCACTATTCATGAAAGGGGTTGGTGTGGGCATTTAATGCCATTTCGGAGCTAAAAATTGGTGTTGACTTTTGGAAATCAAATACCAAATTTTGGAATAGCTTTTTCATTATTGTTTAATAGAAAAACAAGTTGAAAAACAAAACAAACTCTCTCCCTCTCTCAAGCAAAACCGTGAGCTCTCTCCAAGGGAAGGAAGTCATTTTCTTTCTTCCATCTTACTAGCACATTAGAGAATCAATACAAGGTGATAGAGAAACCGAACTAAGAACTTGGAATCCATTGAAGCTTGGAGCTTGTAGAACTTCATCAACAAATCTTGCCTTGGCCGAAACTTGGAAGAAAGGAGTAGAAAAGTTTTGTTGCGCATCACATCTAATCTGATCATTGTAAGTGTATTTCTGCCACTCTTCCTTGTATATTCATTCTTTTCATTGCTTATATTGATCTTGGGACTACCCTAGAAACCAATAATAGCCATCCAGAAGTTGGCTTCCCAATATGTGAGTCTGAAGGGAGAACTATACAAGAGGCAAGCGAATGGCATTCAGCTGAAGTTTTTAAGAAAAGAAGAAGCTCAGAAGGCAATGGAAGAAGTACATGTCGGAATATATGGACCGCACATGAATGGGTTGAATTTATCTCGCAAGATAGTGAGAAAAGGCTTTTACTGGTCGACCATAGAAGCTGACTGCGTGAAGTTAGTAAAGCATTGTCACGATTGCCAAGCACACAGTAACTTGAATCATCTACCGCACACAGAGTTGCACGGGCTATCAGAGCCGTGGCCTTTCTCAGCAAGGGGAATTGACATGATCGGAGAAATTCGACCACACGTATCGAATGGACATCACTTCATAGTAGTAGCAGTAGACTACTTTTCGAAATAGGTAGAAGCCGAGTCATTTCACAACGTTACATCAAAGAAAATGGTGAAGTTCATAGCCCGGAACCTTATATGTCGATATGGAATGCCGCATCATGTAGTAACAGACAATGGAGTACAGTTTCAAGGAGAAACAAAGGCAATGTTACAGATATATGGGATAGGACATCACAAGTCGTCACCTTACAGACCGTAGGCAAATGGGGCAGTCGAGGCAGCCAATGAGACAATAAAGAAGATGTTAGAGAAGATGACGGAGAACTATAAATATTGGGCTGAAAAACTACCGTACGCCCTGTGGGGATACAGAACTTCTGTGAGAATAGCAACGGGAGCCACGCCTTACTCTTTGGTCTACGGAATGGAAGCAGTACTGCCCGTGGAAGTTGATATACAGTCTATGTGGGTATTAGCAGAAATAGAGTTACCTAAACAGGAATGGGCCTCGCAGAGATTTGAACAGTTGGCACTGTTGGATGAGAAGAGAATGAAGTCCTTACATCACATGCAGATATACCAGAAGAGGTTGGCTCGAGCGTTCAACAAGAAGGTGCATCCTACCAAGATCATAAAGGGTAATTTGGTGCTTAAGCAGTCGAAGCCGTCGACAACAGACCTGTGAGGAAAGTTCAGACCCAACTGGGAAGGACCCTACATAGTCCAGAAGGTCATGGGAAATGGGGCAGTGAGACTGTTAGATTTATAAGGGAATGAGTTCACCGAGCCGATCAACGTGGATAGATTGAAGCAGTATTTTGCTTGAGGAAAAGAAGACCGAGCGATCACCAAGAGGACTGGCGGAAGACCTAACCCAACGGAATAGGAAATTCATCCATGCATGCATGCATACACGTAACGTATTTGCATTCTTTTGTTTTGTTGTGTTTTGTTTTGTATTCACAGGTTTCAAAGAAAAAAAGAAGAAAGCGGCAAATGGAAGCCAACCAGAAGCAGCAACATATAAGTATTAGTTTCGGGGATGAGTCCCAAGGTTGAGGCCCGCATCAGTATTAGTTTCGGGGATGAGTCCTAGGGTCGAGGCCCACACCAGTATTAGTTTTTGGGAATGAATCTCAGGGGGCGAAGCCCACAGTTGAAAGGAAGAATTCCAGTGGAGTGAGTGAAAAAAAAAAAGAGAGAAGTCCTTGATGGTTAGGCATATGTCCGGTGATGACATTGTTTGTTGTAGCGTGAAACCTTAGAAACGATAAGTGCGAGATGTGCTCTCATCCGGTATTCTGAGTGGTTGATCTCAACTAGACTCACGAGCACTTGATTACGGGATCATAGCAGTAGAAGCCTGAGTAGTCGGTGAGATGACTAGTTGAAGAGATGGCGAATCAGTGAATGATCGTTTGCCTAGATGTCCATCCTGGTTTACTTATGTTACGATATGTGATATGGTTGGAAAGAAAGAAAAAAAAGGTCTCTGAAAGAAAAGGAAAAAATAGACCACCTATAACCGATAAGCGTGAAGCTACCCATGGATGAGTATTAGGACCACCATGAGGAGAAATGCTACCTTAAAGGGTAGGTGTGTCGAAAGAAAGAAAAGAGAAAGAAAGAAAAAGAAAAAGAAAAAGAAAATAGAAAAGAGAAAAAAAAAGGTTCAAAATGAAAAGAAGAAGAAGACCATATCATGTTGAGTATGAGGAAGTAATCACAGAGTATGATCAAGACATCTATGTTGGTTAGACCCATTGATCCAATTCTCTGAGACAAGATCATCGAATTGGCTTACTTAAGCACTGAGCTGTGAAAGAACCTTGGCACACACACACTGGGAGTCTAGTTAAGATCACTCGCTTAGACGGTCGGATTTGAGTGTATCAAGTACTTTGAAGGTTCTCTGGTTTCGACACGAAGCATCCTTTGAGGAAGAAAATATGTTTAGTTATCGGGATTATCTCGTGAGAATTATTATTTATGAAAACAGCAAAAGAACAGAAAGATGGATCAAGTCTGGGGGCGACCAGACTGGAGGACACATAAATTAGCGACGTTGTTCCAGGCTCGCGGCCTAGTTGGGAGTACGAAATAGCCCACGGGGGAACTAAACCGGCGAAATAACATGGAGTCGCCAGCCGGTGTGAACCGGGAAAATGATTTAAGGCCGCACTCACCCCTCGCAAAGGAAGACCTCAAACCGTTGGGTTCAGAATGGTTCCTTACTTATGCCACTTGTAATGAATGGATTTGTGCAATAACTTAACCAAATCTACGCAACACATTCAAGAATAACCTAGATCTAGTTCGCATTCATAAAAATAAATCCTAAGTCTAAGTTTGCATGCTTTTAAAAGTAAGTCATCATAACGGCAAACATACGATATCACACCATGATCTCATAAGCATGTTGAATTATTAAGCACAAAAAATAGATAACAACCTAAACATAAACGTAAATTAAACTCCTATTGCAAAAGAAAAATAACTAAATTATGCATAAAGAAATAACATAATCATGTTTAAAAATAAATAACATACTGGACTAAATCATGCTCGACCATAAGGTTGGATGAAACGAAATACGTGTGTCTCTCCAGTGGTACGTGGCATTGTATCCCGAGTGCAAACCATAATACCGTCCATTCGAATTCGGCTACGAAATTTACATCCGGGTTTCCATCCGATATACCACAAAAGAGAACACATATTCCGTTCATCCGGAAACCACATCATGCACCAATCCACAATACTTATACGAAATAAAGTAATAAAATAAATAAAAAATAAAAGAGAATAAATAAAAAGGTTCCCTCAGGTCTAACCTCTTTAGTCGTCTCTCGGAAGTGCGGTGTGCGGCTGTCGGAAGGGTTGATACTCCGCAACTCTTCTGGTTCACTGGTTCAATATTTTCCTATGTTGTTTTGTTGTTTGGGCAACTGTTTTTACTCTGTTTCACTGCTATTTTGGTTGTATTTTATGGTCACTATTTTTGCTGTATTAAAGGACTATTTTTGCCGTTGTTTTAGGGGTATTGGGGCTACATTTGTTTGGTTATTTTTGAGGCAGTTTTTGATGCAGTTTGTGTGGTGAATCAGGCAGAAAATTGGGCAGTTTGTGCGGTCAATTGGTCAGAAAGGTGGGCAGTTTGTGTGACAGTTTTGGGGTAGAAAACTGGGCAGTTTTAAGGGGTTATTGCGGCAATTTCAGAGTTATTCCAAGGGCTGTTTGCTCGGTAAATGTGAGGCTGTTTCAGGCATGAGTATATGGGCAGATTTATGGTGTCTTTAGGCGTGATATATATGGCAGATTTATGGTGTGGTCTTGCGTGATGAAGGGGATTTTAGGTTGTGGTCTTGCGTGTAGATGAGGGCAGTAACGTGAAGAGGTGGCTTTGTGCGTTGAAGGGACAGACTTTGGTTATTTGTTCACGGCAAAGAGGGGGGTTTAGGAGTGTTGGACGGCAATGGGCAATGATTTTCTGCTTGGTGTTTTTTGTGTGAATGAGCTAGGGGTTCTAAGGTTGGGTTAAGGGTTATTTTTATAGGCAAATGAGGGGTAATCCTTGTGTGAATAGGGAAAGGATTTGTGCATTTATGGGGATATCTTTTAATTTGGAATATCTTTTAATTTGATTTGATTTCTTCTCTTTTGGTTAGGGAAATGATTTGATTGGTATCTTTTAATTAGGGAATGTAATTTAAGTGGATTAGGAAACTATTTGATGAGATTTGATTTGTATCTTTTAATTAGGGAATGTGATTTGTCTTGATTTTAGCATGTGTTTAATGTGTGTTTTGTATAATTTGGAAGGCTAATGGGCGTGACTTAGAGTGGCTTGGGCGTGAGTTTGGTCCATTGTGGTGGGCTTGGTGTGTGGTTTAGTGGTGTGTGGGCTTGGTGTGTGTCTTGCAGGGGTTTGGGCTAAGGATGTGTTTTAAAACAGAGGTCCAATAAATGAACCCGAAGCTAAACCAGCGAATTAAATCCAACAGAAATGTCAATTGTTTACTCTTCCCTTCCGACGTCCGTTTCCCGCGGCTTCCACAATTAAAGAGGTAGTGTCTCTATGCGAGAATCATCATCTGGACTTATATGCAAAAATGCAGTGCCTACAGTTTCCCCACTTTGATGGGACTTGTGCAGTGTGTGACAATGACAATCCTATCATAGTTTATGCAATGCATTTTTACTTACCTGGCTCGCCAGCTGCCACTTGACTTGCATGTTGCTTTGAGTTGAGTTGATTTTGTTGCGCCATACCCGGCGTGCTAAACCCCATACCCGAGGTGTCGTAGTTGCTTTTCCATACCCAGAGTGTCGCAGTTGTATCTTCAGACCCGAAGTGCTAAACCCCATACCCGAGGTATCACGGTTGCGTCTCCATACCCATAGTGTCGAAGTAGTGTCTCCATACTCGGAGTGCTGTACCTGGCATGCTAAACCCCATACCCGAGGTGTCGTGGTTGCGTCTCCATACCCAGAGTGTCGCAATAATATCTCCATACTTGGAGTGCCGTACCTGGCATGCTAAACCCCATACCCGAGGTGTCGCGGTTGCGTCTCCATACCCAGAGTGTCACAGTAATATCTCTATACCATGAGTGACGTACCTGGCATGCTAAACCCTATACCCGAGGTATCGCGGTTACGTCTCCATACCCAGAGAGTGTCGCAGTAATATCTTCATACCCAGAGTGCCATACCTGGCATGCTAAACCCTATATCCGAGGTGTCGCGGTTGCGTCTCCATACCTAGAGTGTCGCAGAAGTAGCTCTATACCCGGAGTGCCATACCCGGCATGCTAAACCATATACCTGAGGCATCGGCTGTAATGTCTCCATAAACGGAGTGCCATACCGAAAAAACTGATATTGATGCTGATGTGTCTCCATACCCAAAGTGCCATACCCGGCAAGACTGATACTGATGTTGACCTGGGCCTCGCCCCCAGATTGCCATACCCGGCAAGACTGAAACTGATAATGTGATGGTTCATTCTCAAACCATGTTGTGAGGTGGCCCATTCCCGAACCATTACTATGTGAGGTGGTCCATTCCCGAACCATTACTGTGAGGTGGTCCATTCCCGAACTGTTACTGTGATGTGGTCCATTCCCGAACCTTGCTCCATTCTCGGAGTTCCATTCTCTGGCTTGTTCATTCTCGAACTGTGCTCCATTCTCGGAGTGTCATTCCCGGCTTGTTCATTCTCGAACTGTGCTTTATTCTCGGAGTGCCATTCCCGGCTTGTTCATTCTTGAACTGTGCTCCATTCTCGGAGTGTCATTCTTGGCTTGTTCATTCTCGAAATGTGCTCATTTCTCGGAGTGCCATTCCCGGCTTATTCATTCTCGAACTGTGCTCCATTTCGGAGAGTGCCATTCTCGGCTTGTTCATTCTCTAACTATGCTCCATTCTTGGAGTGCCATTCTCGGCTTGTACATTCTCGAACTGTGATCCATTCTCAGAGTGTCATTCCGGCTTGTTCATTCTCGAACTGTGCTTTATTCTCGGAGTGCCATTCCCGGCTTGTTCATTCTTGAACTGTGCTCCATTCTCGGAGTGTCATTCTTGGCTTGTTCATTCTCGAAATGTGCTCATTTCTCGGAGTGCCATTCCCGGCTTATTCATTCTCGAACTGTGCTCCATTCTCGGAGTGCCATTCTCGGCTTGTTCATTCTCTAACTATGCTCCATTCTTGGAGTGCCATTCTCGGCTTGTACATTCTCGAACTGTGATCCATTCTCAGAGTGTCATTCCCGGCTTGTTCATTCTCGAACTGTGCTCCATTCTCGGAGTGCCATTCCCGACTTCCTGATGATGTGTGGGCCTCAACCCTGTGACTCATCCCCAAAACTGATACTGATGTGGGCCTCGACCCTGGGACGCATCCCCAAAACTAACAATGATGATGTGTGGGCCTCAACCCTGAATTGATACTGATGTGGGCCTCGCCCCCAAACAGATACTGATGTGGGCCTCGCCCTGGGACTCATCCCCAAAATTGGTACAGACGTGGGCCTCAACCATGAGACTCATCCCCAAGCTGATACTGATGTGGGCCTCGACCCATGCTCCATCCTCAAACTGATACTGATGTGGGCCTCGCCCCAAACCGATACTGATGTAGGCCTCGCCCCTAAACTGATATTGATGTGGGCCTCGCGCCTCACCACAAACTGATACTGATGTGGGCCTCACCCCCAAACTGATACTGATGTAGGCCTTGCCCCCAGACCGATAGTGATATGGGCCTCGCCCCCAGACCGATACTGACCAGATCGATACTGATGTGGGCCTCGCCCCCAGACTGATACTCATGTGGGCCTCGCCCCCAGACTGATACTCATGTGGGCCTGGCCCCCGACTGATACTGATGTGAGCCTCGCCCCCAGACTGATACTCATGTGGGCCTCGCCTCCAGACTGATGCTGATGTGGGCCTCACCCCAGACTGATGTTGATGTGGGCCTTGCCCCCAGACTGATATTGATGTGGGCCTCGCCCCCAAACTGATACTGATGTGGGCCTCGCCCCCAAACTGATACTGATGTAGGCCTTGCCCCCAGACCGATAGTGATATGAGCCTCGCCCAAGACCGATACTGACCAGACCGATACTGATGTGGGCCTCGGCCCCAGACTGATACTCATGTGGGCCTCGCCCCCAGACTAATACTGATGTAGGCCTGGCCCCCGACTGATACTGATGTGAGCCTCGCCCCCAAACTGATACTCATGTGGGCCTCGCCCCCAGACTGATGCTGATGTGGGCCTCACCCCCAGAATGATGCTGATGTGGGTCTCGCCCCCAGACTGATGCTGATGTGGGCCTCGCCCCCAAACTAATGCTGATGTGGGCCTCGCCCCCAAACTGATACTGATGTGGGCCTCAGCCTCATACTGATACTGATGTGGGCCTCGCCCCTAGACTGATACTGATGTAGGCCTCACCCCTAGACTGATACTGATGTGGGCCTAGCCCTCAGACTGATACTAATGTGGGCCTAGCCCCAAACTGATACTGATATGGGCCTCGCCACAAACTGATACTGATGTGGGCGTCGATTCTGGGATTCATTCCCGAAACTGATGATGCTATGTTGCTGTTTCTGGTTGGCTTGCATTTGCTGCTTTCTCATTTTCTTTAAAACCTGTGAACAAAAACAAGAAAAATATTGTGTGTCTATGACGTGTATGCATGCATGCATGAATGTGTTTCCTATTCCGATGGGTTAGGTCTTCCTTGTGCTCTTCGGTGCTTCTTGCCTACAAAAGTCTTTGGTCGCCCCCTCGGTCTGCTTGCAATTTCCTTCTGCCAGTTCTCTTCTAGTGATTAGTTGGTTCTCTTTTGTCTCATGGCTCAAGATCTCGTTGTTTCCCTTATTTGTGGGGTGGTAGACTGGTCGCCCCCAGTCTTGATTTAGCTTTCTGCTCTTCGCTGCTTGTAATAGGTCAAGGTGAACCACGTGATGTGGAATTCCATATCATCATACTATATCACATTCTATGAAATAGTCCCAATAGTTATACATATTATTTCCCTCAAAGAATGCTCAGTAATGAAACCAAAGAACCTTCAAAACATTCAACGCAACTCAAATCCAAGTCTTTGAATAAATGATCTAAGCCATACTCAAAGTGTGTGTGTGCAAAGGTTCTTTTGCAGATTCATCCCCAGGTGAGCCAACTCAATAATTCCGTCAAAAAATAGGGATCGATGGGTCAAACCGACCTAGATGTCTCAATTATGCCTGCAGTTGCTTTTCTGTGCTCAATGTGGTATGGTTTTCTTTCTCTTGTCTCTTTTTTTTTTCTTTTCATTTTGAACTTTTTTCTCTTCTTTTCTTTTTCTTTCTTTTTTTATTCAACAAACCTACCCTTTAAGGTAGCATTTCTCCTCATGGTGGTCCTAATACTCGCCCATGGGTAGCTTGACGCTTATTAGTTATAGGTGGTTCAATTCTTTTCTTTAGAGACTTTTCTTTCATTTTCAACCATACCACACATCATAACATAAGCAAATCAAGATAGACATCTAAGCAAACGGTCATTCACCGACCTACAATTTCTTCAACTAGTCACCTTGCCAACTACTCAGGTTTTCACCGCTAAGAACCTATAGTGAAGTGCTTACGAGTCTAACATAGATCAATCACTCAAAGTATCAGATAAAAGCACATCAAGAGTTTATCATTTCTAAGATTTCACCCTAAAGAAAACGATTTCATCATTGGACTTATGCCTAACTATTAGGGACTGAGAACAAGAAATTTTCTTTTGTTTTTTTTTTTTTTTTTTTTTCTTCTCTCTTTTTTCTTCTCTTTTTTTTTTCTCTGTTTTTTTTTCACAATGGTCTTTCTATCCTTGCTGTAAATTTTTCTGTCCCTCGGTTTCCTTTTCCCCGATATTCATGTTTGCTAAACTCTTTTTGACAAATCTTTCTTTCTTCTCTAACCCAACGGATATCTATGATGGCTTTTAAGAGACAGGGTTAACATGATGCGTGTATGCATGAGATGCATGAGATGCGTGCGATGTATGGAATATATAAGTCGGCCCATAATCATTTTAAAGCATTCAATCATACTATTGCGCGGTGCAAACTTGTCCCAATTGAAAAGGCCCAACATGTTTACACTTTTGCGATAACATGGCTAAACAACTTCAAATGATAAAAGGCCTAAACATAAAGTGACCCATCCGTATTTTAGAAGCTTTTGGCCCAATTTCCATAAAGCACGGACTCGTCCCAGTTTAAATGGCCCAACAAGCCCATACCTCATGACGAAAAGTCTAATTGAATCCAAATGACGATGGTCCTAAATGCAGGCATAAAGGAATAGTTTCTATTAGTCCTACAACTACAGTTCATGTACGGGTTTATAGGGGTATAGACAAAGGCTCTCACCGGTGAAGGATTGCCCATAACTAGGACTCCCCACTCAAGGGTTCAAGCGACCAAGTGAGCGCACCTTTTTTATACGCTAAGGTATGTGCCAATGAGTTATGGTGCGTGACTGACTATCAAATGGATTTCCTATTGTAGATTCCCCAGAGGGAGGGTGGAGTGAACTCTCTTAAATACCCAAGCCTCTTAGGCTCTTATCGCCTTGGTGACAGGAATAAACAACAAGTCCTTCAAATTAGTCCA